>OV049926.1:98668343-98684916 GCA_920104205.1 Eupeodes latifasciatus | reverse complement strand
ATGATGATGATGATGATGATGATGATGATGATGATGATGATGATGATGATGATGATGATGATGATGATGATGATGATGATGATGATGATGATGATGATGATGATGATGATGATGATGATGATGATGATGATGATGATGATGATGATGATGATGATGATGATGATGATGATGATGATGATGATGATGATGATGATGATGATGATGATGATGATGATGATGATGATGATGATGATGATGATGATGATGATGATGATGATGATGATGATGATGATGATGATGATGATGATGATGATGATGATGATGATGATGATGATGATGATGATGATGATGATGATGATGATGATGATGATGATGATGATGATGATGATGATGATGATGATGATGATGATGATGATGATGATGATGATGATGATGATGATGATGATGATGATGATGATGATGATGATGATGATGATGATGATGATGATGATGATGATGATGATGATGATGATGATGATGATGATGATGATGATGATGATGATGATGATGATGATGATGATGATGATGATGATGATGATGATGATGATGATGATGATGATGATGATGATGATGATGATGATGATGATGATGATGATGATGATGATGATGATGATGATGATGATGATGATGATGATGATGATGATGATGATGATGATGATGATGATGATGATGATGATGATGATGATGATGATGATGATGATGATGATGATGATGATGATGATGATGATGATGATGATGATGATGATGATGATGATGATGATGATGATGATGATGATGATGATGATGATGATGATGATGATGATGATGATGATGATGATGATGATGATGATGATGATGATGATGATGATGATGATGATTGATGATGATGATGATGATGATGATGATGATGATGATGATGATGATGATGATGATGATGATGATGATGATGATGATGATGATGATGATGATGATGATGATGATGATGATGATGATGATGATGATGATGATGATGATGATGATGATGATGATGATGATGATGATGATGATGATGATGATGATGATGATGATGATGATGATGATGATGATGATGATGATGATGATGATGATGATGATGATGATGATGATGATGATGATGATGATGATGATGATGATGATGATGATGATGATGATGATGATGATGATGATGATGATGATGATGATGATGATGATGATGATGATGATGATGATGATGATGATGATGATGATGATGATGATGATGATGATGATGATGATGATGATGATGATGATGATGATGATGATGATGATGATGATGATGATGATGATGATGATGATGATGATGATGATGATGATGATGATGATGATGATGATGATGATGATGATGATGATGATGATGATGATGATGATGATGATGATGATGATGATGATGATGATGATGATGATGATGATGATGATGATGATGATGATGATGATGATGATGATGATGATGATGATGATGATGATGATGATGATGATGATGATGATGATGATGATGATGATGATGATGATGATGATGATGATGATGATGATGATGATGATGATGATGATGATGATGATGATGATGATGATGATGATGATGATGATGATGATGATGATGATGATGATGATGATGATGATGATGATGATGATGATGATGATGATGATGATGATGATGATGATGATGATGATGATGATGATGATGATGATGATGATGATGATGATGATGATGATGATGATGATGATGATGATGATGATGATGATGATGATGATGATGATGATGATGATGATGATGATGATGATGATGATGATGATGATGATGATGATGATGATGATGATGATGATGATGATGATGATGATGATGATGATGATGATGATGATGATGATGATGATGATGATGATGATGATGATGATGATGATGATGATGATGATGATGATGATGATGATGATGATGATGATGATGATGATGATGATGATGATGATGATGATGATGATGATGATGATGATGATGATGATGATGATGATGATGATGATGATGATGATGATGATGATGATGATGATGATGATGATGATGATGATGATGATGATGATGATGATGATGATGATGATGATGATGATGATGATGATGATGATGATGATGATGATGATGATGATGATGATGATGATGATGATGATGATGATGATGATGATGATGATGATGATGATGATGATGATGATGATGATGATGATGATGATGATGATGATGATGATGATGATGATGATGATGATGATGATGATGATGATGATGATGATGATGATGATGATGATGATGATGATGATGATGATGATGATGATGATGATGATGATGATGATGATGATGATGATGATGATGATGATGATGATGATGATGATGATGATGATGATGATGATGATGATGATGATGATGATGATGATGATGATGATGATGATGATGATGATGATGATGATGATGATGATGATGATGATGATGATGATGATGATGATGATGATGATGATGATGATGATGATGATGATGATGATGATGATGATGATGATGATGATGATGATGATGATGATGATGATGATGATGATGATGATGATGATGATGATGATGATGATGATGATGATGATGATGATGATGATGATGATGATGATGATGATGATGATGATGATGATGATGATGATGATGATGATGATGATGATGATGATGATGATGATGATGATGATGATGATGATGATGATGATGATGATGATGATGATGATGATGATGATGATGATGATGATGATGATGATGATGATGATGATGATGATGATGATGATGATGATGATGATGATGATGATGATGATGATGATGATGATGATGATGATGATGATGATGATGATGATGATGATGATGATGATGATGATGATGATGATGATGATGATGATGATGATGATGATGATGATGATGATGATGATGATGATGATGATGATGATGATGATGATGATGATGATGATGATGATGATGATGATGATGATGATGATGATGATGATGATGATGATGATGATGATGATGATGATGATGATGATGATGATGATGATGATGATGATGATGATGATGATGATGATGATGATGATGATGATGATGATGATGATGATGATGATGATGATGATGATGATGATGATGATGATGATGATGATGATGATGATGATGATGATGATGATGATGATGATGATGATGATGATGATGATGATGATGATGATGATGATGATGATGATGATGATGATGATGATGATGATGATGATGATGATGATGATGATGATGATGATGATGATGATGATGATGATGATGATGATGATGATGATGATGATGATGATGATGATGATGATGATGATGATGATGATGATGATGATGATGATGATGATGATGATGATGATGATGATGATGATGATGATGATGATGATGATGATGATGATGATGATGATGATGATGATGATGATGATGATGATGATGATGATGATGATGATGATGATGATGATGATGATGATGATGATGATGATGATGATGATGATGATGATGATGATGATGATGATGATGATGATGATGATGATGATGATGATGATGATGATGATGATGATGATGATGATGATGATGATGATGATGATGATGATGATGATGATGATGATGATGATGATGATGATGATGATGATGATGATGATGATGATGATGATGATGATGATGATGATGATGATGATGATGATGATGATGATGATGATGATGATGATGATGATGATGATGATGATGATGATGATGATGATGATGATGATGATGATGATGATGATGATGATGATGATGATGATGATGATGATGATGATGATGATGATGATGATGATGATGATGATGATGATGATGATGATGATGATGATGATGATGATGATGATGATGATGATGATGATGATGATGATGATGATGATGATGATGATGATGATGATGATGATGATGATGATGATGATGATGATGATGATGATGATGATGATGATGATGATGATGATGATGATGATGATGATGATGATGATGATGATGATGATGATGATGATGATGATGATGATGATGATGATGATGATGATGATGATGATGATGATGATGATGATGATGATGATGATGATGATGATGATGATGATGATGATGATGATGATGATGATGATGATGATGATGATGATGATGTGTAACAGAACCGCTTCTCGGCAAGGACTCTCTACAACTGGTTGTAATTCCCTTCAACAGCAGAGGTGCTAAAACTCTTAATCAAAACCACGACAGCACATTGTCAACCAATTCTGATCGAGAAGTCCTTTAACCTTTCCTTCCATTAACCACCATTACAGCCCACTATTTACAGGTATAGTGGGTTGATCCTGGCAGAGGAAGAAAAGGAAGTTCAGGTACAACAGCTGGCATGCTTGCATAATGCACAACCTAGCTCGTCGGATGGGGGGGTTCTTGCTGTTGTAACTCTGAACGATTGTTACGATTTTCATGCCATAGTTAGATAAAAAAAAAATAATAGGGTTCATAAAATATGAAGCCCGAATTCGCCTTTGATTGATAATTTCCCATTTTCCACCGTGAGGAGAGTCGGAGATGATAATGACTCTCGAGGTTGCCCACCCATGTATCGTAATGACACGGCCTTGCTATTATTTCCCTTCATTGCTTATAATAGCCCCTAGCTAGTATTTCTCAAAACTTAAAGGTTCATCGTCTTCAATCTAAATTCTATACTAAACGGTCAAAACAGAATACTCATCTCATCACAATGTATTTGCAAAAAAAAATGTATCTTAACCCGGAACAGAATAAATTTTATCCTATACTCAGATTTTCAAAAAAAGATTGAAATACATACTAACTTATAATCATCCTTTCGGTCGTCACCTTCCTTCATGATTGCCACATCCACCAATTAGAACTTTGCTTAATCCTTAATCATGTTTTGTCGTCGCATCTCAAACCTTAATTGATAATTATTCAACAATCTTCCCAAAAGAATTCAACGAGCAGAAGATGAATTAGGAAAAAAAAACAAAATAACACCCAAATATTCCATTTGCAAATTCACAAAATTTTAATTTATTCAAGAAAAAAAACTAAATCTAGACCTTAAAATACCTACGTAATGCAATACAATAATATTGTGTAATAATATGTGTAGTACTAAATTTTTCTCAGTGTAACTTTCTTCTCTTATTTTTCACAAATACTAATTTTCTATTGCAACCAGTACAGATCAGCAAACAGTCACATCTGATTTAAAATATGATGAAAAAGGGAAATTAATTTCTCTCTAAATTTTTGTTTCAATTCAAATTTTCGTTGTGTGCAATATTATTTTGATTGAAAAGGAAATTTACAGTGAAGGAAATTTTATATAAAAGTACTCATGGGTCAATGATTTGTATTTTCTTGCATTTGATTGCTATCTGATTATATAGATGTATGCAAAACAGTTTTGATGTTTGCTTAGGTATGACCTTGCAACTAGTTTGAAAATTTAATAATTAAGGTTATAATTCACAGAATTTCTTTCATCACCGATACACCGCATAAGTAATAATATAGCAAAAATAAATTTAAAGATTCACCGATCTGTAGTTATTGCTTTATACTCAGTGATAAAATTTCAATTCAAATATTTTTTTTTTTTTTTCATGCAAATTTATTTTCAATCAATTTGTAGACTTACCATCAAAAAATCCTTGTGGTGGTGCACCGCTCCAGAGGATATTGCAAATCTAGATTTTCTTTTTTTTTGAAGGGAAAATAGTTGAATGATACCTTAAACACTATATTTGCGAGACGTTTTTGTTTTTGTACCAATTGGGAAATTCAATTACGATTTCCGTACAGGCTTTCATTACTTATTCGGTGAAAGGGAAGGGAATGAACCAGGAAGATTAAACTGATATACTATTTTTTTTTTATTTTATTAAATGGTAAATTATATAATAAGATTCTAAAATAAGGTAAGTTTTAACACCAGAAAATATAACAACAAAAATTTAAATATAATACATATAGAGAAATTTGGACGAATGATGGTGCATGGATTCGTTGATGGAAGAGTTGCTGGTTGGTGGTGGAACTCGCGGCACAATTCTTGATCCAATTCTACTTTTACCGTCAGGTGTGTGGACTTCTCGCAGGTAGATGGCTTCTGATCTTGCCAATTGTGTCTGTTTTTTCGTAGGTCTCATACAGAGGGGTCAAATGCGTTCACTTATGGTTATTAATTATCGTGGAGTGTGAGGGGGATACACTGGGTAGTTTTGTTTAAGGTTTTTTTTTTTTGTTTGTGGGATTAATTTAATTTAAGCTTTAGGGTTTGTGCATGTGGGAGTCTGTTTTTTTTTCTTTTTATGGCGCGACTTAGGTGTGGGAACCTTTATAGGACGATTAGCTGGATTTACTTCGCAGGGTTTTATTTTTTATTTTTTCCTTTTTTTATGTAGGGTTTTTGAACGTTTTTACATCGGACTTAGAGTTACTTTTTTTTTATCAGGTTTTTGACTCTTTTATATCGGGATTTTTACATTTTCTGGGAGTAAAATCAGTACTCTTTTTACCACTTTTGAGATTATGATTTCGGTCATAAAAGGAGATATCTTGTGATGAATCCGACGATATCTAATTTAGGCACGTTTATACCGTTTTTTCTTTTACGATAACCGAAATACTTAATTTTCAGTTAAAGCTGATCGAAATAAAACTTTTAAACCCCGATGTTAAAATTTAACTTTTTTATTTTCTCGGATTTAAGATGATTTGAGTAAGTGTTTGAAAAAGTCTTAGCCCGAAGTTAATTCAGACCTTTCGCACCGAACGCACCAGTCGAAAATTTTCACCACACAAAGAGACCGAAGCTGGCAGAATTTCCCTTTTATAGCCAATCGTCGTCACACCCGCTCACCAGTCATTTTCGAAGTTAAAAATTCCGAATATGGCACGTGAGCATTTCCGGAGATGTTACTTCTGACCGAGTCTTTAGCCACAGAACTACGATTTTGGTCTCTAAATTCATTTTAGAATTTTTGAAAAATAGGTGTGACCAGAAAATAATTCCGTAGTCAAAAACCAGCCAGAAAACATTCCCGGAAGGGCGTCCATCATTAACATTTTTGATTGTGTTTGTGACATGAAAAAAAACGAGCCATATATGTATGTATACTGGTTTCTTTCACATTTTCTCTTAAATTTCTCTTTCGGGTCCAGCAAGTGAATAGCAATTTGGGAGTATTAATTTATGTTCGAAATTAATCTCGTAATTGTTCGTATGATAGAAAGAGCTCCTTAAACTGTGACCGTTGCTGTTCTGTAGTTTGTAAATAAATTTAAAATCGTTTCCCACAAAACTTTTACATTTGGTAAACACCGTGAAAAAAATGGAAAAGAAATCGAAACGATTGCAAATACTTCTTTTGTTCTAGTCGCTAGTCGACCCACCCCTGATATGTCTAATGCTAACGATTGAGCTAGCTGGGTAAATAATAAGCTTTACTTTTTGAAATCTTTCGAATGGAAAATACCTAGAACCTTCCCGTTCATATCCTCTAATTCGTATAAACTGCTTCCAATAATTTTGCGGATTTTTGCCTTTGTAAACTTGGGGCATAGTTTTGCATTTATGCGTTTACTTGCATCACTCAATATAAAATTCCGTTTGTAAACTACGTCGCCTATTTGGTGTTTAATGTCCTTGCTTCTGGTATTATAGGAATGTTCGTACAATAAATGAGCTTTTTGAAGCGATTCTTTCAGGGCCGAGTGAATAATGTTCATTTTCGCAGTTTTAGGGATTAAATTTATCTCTGACTTGTTCACACAATCAAGCTTTCTCAAGAGAGCATAATCGGACCCGTGCTGTACCATAGTTTGCCCGAACAGGGCCTCATAAGGAGACATGCCTATAGCCGAGTGAGTGGCTGTCCTCAAGGCACAACTGATAGAGGGTAAGTTTACATCCCAATCTCGTTGATCCTTACCTAGATAGGACCTGATGGCAGCTAGAAGCGAACGATTTACTCGTTCACTAGCATTGGATTGCGGCGCATACACTGCCGTTCTAAGATGTTTAATTCCATAGGAAGTCATCAACTTAGCAAAGGAACTACTAGTAAATTGTTTACCATTATCACTCAAAATGGTCTCCGGGACACCATAGGTACAGAGAATCTGATCATGTAGAAATTTGATGGCTAGTTCTGACGTCGCTTTCCTTATAGCGCGAATGATAACGAATTTCGTTAATTGGTCTAACGCTATTATTATGAAGGTGTTACCTGTTTTAGATCTAGGGTAAGGACCAAGAAAGTCCATGTACACATGTTGGAAAGGTCGTTCCACGGTAAAGGACTTTCCCATAGGTTGTCGCAAGATCTGATTTGACGCTTTGGAAGTCTTACAAACTTCACAACGAGAAACATAGCACTTAACTTGCGATGCCATGTTTGGCCAGTAAAATTGATTGCGAAGTCTGTTCAAGGTTTTTCCAATACCTCCATGTGAAGCTTTTGGTGGTTCATGGGCCAAAGATATCAGCTGAGAGGTCAGCTGCGATGGAATCCAAAGCTTCCATCCTAGATCATCCTCAAGAGGATTACCTGTGCTGTGTTTGACCTTCTTATTCACGAAATTGTCCGAGATTTGAAGGTCAGGCAGCTGTTCCTTTTGCTTTTCGATGGTGTCGATAATCTGTACATATTCCGCAGATTTAAAACTGGGGTCAGTAAGATCTATGTGCAGTACATCGTTTGAGTATGATTCCAATACGTCATCAAGGGACAACCCATCCGCAGCAAAAACTCTAGACAAAGCGTCTGGTACTGTATGTTGGGAGCCTTTACGATGTTGAATATCGAAATCATACCCTTGAAGCTTAAGACTCCATCGAGCCAACCTACCACTGAGGTCCTTTTGGCCCATCAACCACTTAAGACTGGCATGATCAGTAATGACGTGAAAATGATACCCTTCCATATAAGGTCTGAATTGTTCGATGCTAAGGACTGCGGCCAAGCACTCCCTTTCCGTGACGCTATAATTGCATTGGGCTTTATTCAATTTGTGAGAGTAAAAATAGATAGGTCTTTCGGTATTGTCATCATCCCTTTGACATAAAACTCCACCTATGCCGGTAGAAGAAGCATCGCACAAGACGTAGAAAGGTTTGTCATAGTCAGGAGTAATGAGTACAGGATCTGAAGTTAACCTATCTTTTATGGTGTTAAATGACTTTACTGCTTCTGAACCGAATTCGAATTTCTTAGATTTTTTTAACGTATTTGTAATGGGCGTCGCAAGAGTTGAGTAGTCCCTGACAAATCTACGAAACCAGCCGGACATGCCTAAGAATCTGCGTACTTGGCGCTGGTTTTGGGGGATCGGAAAATCTTGTATGGCAGAAATCTTTGCCGGATCTGTTTTTATACAACCATTACCGATGACGTAACCAAGATACCTAAGCTCTTTAAAACAGAACTTAGACTTTTCGAGGTTAATGGTTAGTCCAGCTGTCTTTAATCTATCCGCGATAATAGTTAGAAACCGTATGTGATCCTCAAAGGTGCTCGAGACTATCAGAAGATCGTCTAAGTAAACAAAAACCTTTTCTCTTAGTTCGTGAGGTACCACTTTGTCCATTAATTTGCAAGGACGTTGAGGTGCATTGCACAGTCCAAAGGGCATTACCTTGAACTGGTATAAGGGCCTACCAGGAACCGTAAACGCAGTTTTTTCCCGTGAGGATTTCTCCAACGGTATCTGCAGAAATGCGTCTTTCAGATCCACGCTAGATATATAGCGTGTATCTGAAATACGGCTAAGCACAGCTTGAATATGAGGCAAAGGATAGGCACTTTTCTTTGTCTTTTGGTTTACTTTTCTGTAATCCAAGCACATCCGGTTTTTTCCCGGTTTTCGTACAAGGACTACTGGAGAGCTCCATGGACTGTTGCTCTCTTCAATTATGCCCATGGACAGTAACCTATCCAATTCCTCATATAACAGCTTTTGCACCGCTGGAGAAACGGGATAGTGTCTTTGTTTAATTGGTTCTGCATCCCCTGTATCGATTTCGTGTTCCTCTAGTGTGGTTCGGCCCAAGCCAAGTTTGGCATAGGATGGGAACATACTGATGGTGGTTTTCAATTTACATAGATCCTCCTCCGAAAGTTCTCGCATCTCTGAGGCGAAGTTGTCAAATGAAATGTCCGGAAGAGACATTTCGGCTATCAAATGCGGGGCAATGTTATACGCTTTCCAAAAGTTTATACCTAAATATAACTTTTGTTGTAAGCTGGGGACTATAAACATGTCTATCGGTTTGGTTATATTTTTATAAGTGATGTTAGCTACGAATTTTCCAATAATTGGTTGGTTTTGTCCGTCTGCTGTTCTGACGTTGGAAGTGAAACGAGTAAATGGAACTTTATGCTGACTTAGAAAATCCTCCCCACCTAAGATGTTTAATTCCATAGGAAGTCATCAACTTAGCAAAGGAACTACTAGTAAATTGTTTACCATTATCACTCAAAATGGTCTCCGGGACACCATAGGTACAGAGAATCTGATCATGTAGAAATTTGATGGCTAGTTCTGACGTCGCTTTCCTTATAGCGCGAATGATAACGAATTTCGTTAATTGGTCTAACGCTATTATTATGAAGGTGTTACCTGTTTTAGATCTAGGGTAAGGACCAAGAAAGTCCATGTACACATGTTGGAAAGGTCGTTCCACGGTAAAGGACTTTCCCATAGGTTGTTGCAAGATCTGATTTGACGCTTTGGAAGTCTTACAAACTTCACAAAGAGAAGCGTAGCACTTAACTTGCGATGCCATGTTTGGCCAGTAAAATTGATTGCGAAGTCTGTTCAAGGTTTTTCCAATACCTCCATGTGAAGCTTTTGGTGGTTCATGGGCCAAAGATATCAGCTGAGAGGTCAGCTGCGATGGAATCCAAAGCTTCCATCCTAGATCATCCTCAAGAGGATTACCTGTGCTGTGTTTGACCTTCTTATTCACGAAATTGTCCGAGATTTGAAGGTCAGGCAGCTGTTCCTTTTGCTTTTCGATGGTGTCGATAATCTGTACATATTCCGCAGATTTAAAACTGGGGTCAGTAAGATCTATGTGCAGTACATCGTTTGAGTATGATTCCAATACGTCATCAAGGGACAACCCATCCGCAGCAAAAACTCTAGACAAAGCGTCTGGTACTGTATGTTGGGAGCCTTTACGATGTTGAATATCGAAATGATACCCTTGAAGCTTAAGACTCCATCGAGCCAACCTACCACTGAGGTCCTTTTGGCCCATCAACCACTTAAGACTGGCATGATCAGTAATGACGTGAAAATGATACCCTTCCATATAAGGTCTGAATTGTTCGATGCTAAGGACTGCGGCCAAGCACTCCCTTTCCGTGACGCTATAATTGCATTGGGCTTTATTCAATTTGTGAGAGTAAAAATAGATAGGTCTTTCGGTATTGTCATCATCCCTTTGACATAAAACTCCACCTATGCCGGTAGAAGAAGCATCGCACAAGACGTAGAAAGGTTTGTCATAGTCAGGAGTAATGAGTACAGGATCTGAAGTTAACCTATCTTTTATGGTGTTAAATGACTTTACTGCTTCTGAACCGAATTCGAATTTCTTAGATTTTTTTAACGTATTTGTAATGGGCGTCGCAAGAGTTGAGTAGTCCCTGACAAATCTACGAAACCAGCCGGACATGCCTAAGAATCTGCGTACTTGGCGCTGGTTTTGGGGGATCGGAAAATCTTGTATGGCAGAAATCTTTGCCGGATCTGTTTTTATACAACCATTACCGATGACGTAACCAAGATACCTAAGCTCTTTAAAACAAAACTTAGACTTTTCGAGGTTAATGGTTAGTCCAGCTGTCTTTAATCTATCCGCGATAATAGTTAGAAACCGTATGTGATCCTCAAAGGTGCTCGAGACTATCAGAAGATCGTCTAAGTAAACAAAAACCTTTTCTCTTAGTTCGTGAGGTACCACTTTGTCCATTAATTTGCAAGGACGTTGAGGTGCATTGCACAGTCCAAAGGGCATTACCTTGAACTGGTATAAGGGCCTACCAGGAACCGTAAACGCAGTTTTTTCCCGTGAGGATTTCTCCAACGGTATCTGCAGAAATGCGTCTTTCAGATCCACGCTAGATATATAGCGTGTATCTGAAATACGGCTAAGCACAGCTTGAATATGAGGCAAAGGATAGGCACTTTTCTTTGTCTTTTGGTTTACTTTTCTGTAATCCAAGCACATCCGGTTTTTTCCCGGTTTTCGTACAAGGACTACTGGAGAGCTCCATGGACTGTTGCTCTCTTCAATTATGCCCATGGACAGTAACCTATCCAATTCCTCATATAACAGCTTTTGCACCGCTGGAGAAACGGGATAGTGTCTTTGTTTAATTGGTTCTGCATCCCCTGTATCGATTTCGTGTTCCTCCAGTGTGGTTCGGCCCAAGCCAAGTTTGGCATAGGATGGGAACATACTGATGGTGGTTTTCAATTTACATAGATCCTCCTCCGAAAGTTCTCGCATCTCTGAGGCGAAGTTGTCAAATGAAATGTCCGGAAGAGACATTTCGGCTATCAAATGCGGGGCAATGTTATACGCTTTCCAAAAGTTTATACCTAAATATAACTTTTGTTGTAAGCTGGGGACTATAAACATGTCTATCGGTTTGGTTATATTTTTATAAGTGATGTTAGCTACGAATTTTCCAATAATTGGTTGGTTTTGTCCGTCTGCTGTTCTGACGTTGGAAGTGAAACGAGTAAATGGAACTTTATGCTGACTTAGAAAATCCTCCCCACCTACACCTAAACAGCTGATGCTGGCACCACTATCCAGTAATCCAAGCATGTTTTCTTCGAAAATTTTTACCATCGCATAGGGACGGGGATCGTCCGAGCAACATAGAGTTGTTGCCTCAATACTTTTTAAAATATTTTTCCTATTCTTTTTACATTTTCGTATCCTTGCGATTCTGTTTGAGACTGTGGGGTTTGGTGTAGCAAAAATCCTATTTCTTGCAGCATAGTACTCAACTTGACGTTCGTGTAGACTTTTAATTTTATGGTTTGAATTTGGTTTTGGGTTAGATAAATCTTTGAATATTGCTATTGAATCTGGAGTTTTTTTTTTAAATTTGAGTTGGGGTAAAATTAAGTTTGGATTTGGGATATGAATTCATTGTATCTAATTGGTTTCCGGATTTTGAAGTAGAGAGCAAAACAGTCCGGTTTAGGGTTTGCTCTGTCTCGAGTTTCCCGAACATTTTACACTTTTACATTTCGGGGAAGTGGTTCCTTCCTTACCACATCTATAGCAAAATAAGGATCTCTGGGCAACAGGGCATTCCATATAACTATGGCCTAGCATTCTGCAATTCCAGCAAACGTATTTACTGGTGTCTCGTGCTTCACGAATAGCTTCGACGGTAGCTGTCGCTGGTGTTTGGCTAACTGGGGAATAGAAATCTTCTGTGGTTTCGATCTCACTCACATTTCTGCGAATTGGTTGGAAACCCGAACCTTTTGGTTTTTGTTCCTCATGCTTATTCAGATACCTTTCGATATTTTTGCAAACATAGACCATTTCATTCAACCCTTGAGGTCTATAAGTTAGCAGAAGTTCACCCATTCGCCTTCCAACATTTTGCTTCAATAGGGTCATGATCTCGTGGCTTGGTTTAGGAACAAGTAAGCGCGCATTTAAACTTTGAATTGCAGTAAAAAAATCATCGAAAGATTCATTCGTCTTTTGGCGACGGTCGTACATACGTCTAGAAAGTTCACCGTCAGTTTCTAAGGTACGAAATCGTTCAATTATGGCGTATCGAAGGCCTGGCCAATTGACGCCAGGATTGCCTTTCAAATAAAGCCAATACCAAGTTGCAACATCCCCATCAACAAATTGATGGAAATTAAGAACGATCTCGTCCCAAGTGGACTTGTAACAACTTTTTAACCTTTCTAAACGAAAAATAAATTCGTCAACCGTCATATTTTCATTGTTGTATTTCAACCCCCATTTGTGGTAATTGTAAAATTTAGAGTTAAAATTTGAGGGTGTACTACTACCTTGCGTTAGGTTAACTTGAGATTGTTCCCCGGGATCATCATTTAAATTCATATTACGGATTCGTGAAAGAAATTCATCTGCGCCAGGATCTAAATTGCTTGCTTGAGCCATTTGCTGGGCAGCGACTGAAATTCGAGCTGTGATTGGGACAGAGGAAACGGGAGGTTGGTTGGTTGGGGGTGGTTCGCGTCTACGGACCTCATATTCGCTTCGGGCCGAAGGAGTATTGGCTAATAAGGTTTCTCGAACAATGTCAGCCATTTGTTTCTTCAGTTCTTCCCTATTTAATTCCATCTCTCTACGTATAGCTTGCAATTCTTCAGTTCTATTCACTCCGATGGAGGCAGTTACTAAGCCTTGGATATAAGTTGGCAAGTCTATTTTTCATCATTTCCATTTCCTGGAAGTCTAAGATGTTGATTTTGATTACGTTGAGAGCCTGAAGCCACCTCAGCCGAATTGAGAGAGACTTGTGCGAGACCTATCTGACCTGAACCCCTATTCTGCGATTCAGACTCTCCATTTATAGCGGCCGTCTGTCCTGGCGTTATCGGATTTTCAGAAGCCATGGTTCCTTGTATATGTCTTCCTCTACCACGGAGGTGCCTTTGACCTCGACCGCGAGTTTCCCTACTGTGACTCCAACTACGACCTGAACGCAAGAAATGTCTTTCCTCACCTTTAAAAGAATGCATACAATGCTAACCGAATCTTTTCCTAAATTTTGAACAACTTCAAAAAAATATATAGAACTAAGAGAAAAAAAATGGAAAAGTAATAATATCTATTAAAATATAAATATCAACTCTTAACAATAATATTAAAAAAATATAACTATGCAAAATTTATAAAGAGGAAGAAAAAATCTAAACTTGTATTAAACAATAAAAAAAAGATCGAAATAATAAATTAAGCTTTTAAACTTTAAGAACAAAAATTTATTTGGTTGTACTTTTCATAGATAGGTTTGGTGAATGTGACAATTAGAAAAAAAGAATGACAGAAAGTAAGGATTTTGTATTATGCTAAAAACTCACGGAAAAATCGATTTTCGATGTTGGAAATTCTTAAAATTGAAAATGTGTTGACACTGCAAAATATATATATATATTTGGTCTGATTTGTTAATTCAAGATAGTAAGAACTTTTCATCTCGCAACGGACTTAGTACATGCTACCCGAGCTTATACTAACGGACGAACGATGATAATTTTCTGTAAGCAACTATTCTAAAGTACCTTCTGAACAACTATAATTCTGGTATATGTAACCTGAAAATACGGATTCAACAGGAAAAAGAACTTTGATGTTTAATTAGATAATAATTAAAATATAAAAAATCGTCGCAACAGACTAAACGGGGATAAAAAAAAATGCAACCCATTTACTGGACGTATCCGATCCTAACTTCAATTTTTACACCTAAGGAAAACTTATTAACTTTCAAACCAAAATTTACTAAAAATAATTCAAGATACATGCTCAACCAGAAAAAAAAAATTATTCATACAGTATCAAATATTCAAATTTAAGGAATGGAAAATTAATGCGAATCGGGCCCCACGTTGGGCGCCACCTGTAACGGAACCGCTTCTCGGCAAGGACTCTCTACAACTGGTTGTAATTCTCTTCAACAGCAGAGGTGCTAAAACTCTTAATCAAAACCACGACAGCACATTGTCAACCAATTCTGATCGAGAAGTCATTTAACCTTTCCTTCCATTAACCACCATTACAGCCCACTATTTACAGGTATAGTGGGTTGATCCTGGCAGAGGAAGAAAAGGAAGTTCAGGTACAACAGCTGGCATGCTTGCATAATGCACAACCTAGCTCGTCGGATGGGGGGGTTCTTGCTGTTGTAACTCTGAACGATTGTTACGATTTTCATGCCATAGTTAGATAAAAAAAATAATAGGGTTCATAAAATATGAAGCCCGAATTCGCCTTTGATTGATAATTTCCCATTTTTCACCGTGAGGAGAGTCGGAGATGATAATGACTCTCGAGGTTGCCCACCCATGTATCGTAATGACACGGCCTTGCTATTATTTCCCATCATTGCTTATAATAGCCCCTAGCTAGTATTTCTCAAAACTTAAAGGTTCATCGTCTTCAATCTAAATTCTATACTAAACGGTCAAAACAGAATACTCATCTCATCACAATGTCTTTGCAAAAAAAAATGTATCTTAACCCGGAACAGAATAAATTTTTTCCTATACTCAGATTTTCAAAAAAAAATTGAAATACATACTAACTTATAATCATCCTTTCGGTCGTCACCTTCCTTCATGATTGCCACATCCACCAATTAGAACTTTGCTTAATCCTTAATCATGTTTTGTCGTCGCATCTCAAACCTTAATTGATAATTATTCAACAATCTTCCCAAAAGAATTCAACGAGCAGAA
>OV049926.1:98495843-98658343 GCA_920104205.1 Eupeodes latifasciatus | reverse complement strand
GGGGCTTATTGCGAAGAGTCTATTCAAAAGTCGAATAGACTTAAAGTCTATTATCGATATTTAAAAAATCTATTCGGTACCTTATTTCAGATACTATGAAAATAATATGATTTTTTCTATTTGATAGAAAATTAAATTCAATCAAGAATTTCTGATCGACTTAAGTCTACTAGATTTTTTGCGAGTATACTCTCGCAATAAGCCCCATAATTATTATCTGCTAGGGGATTTTATCAATTTCATCAATGATCAAGGGTTTACCGTAAACAAAGACGAAAACATGGGTTAACTGAAACTGAATTTAATATAAAGATTTGGTTATTATATATTTAAAAAAATTGTGGTTCTGTTTCCTTTGTTCAGAACAATTTGTTCATGCAATAGATTGTCATATCTGTAAGAAATAAAAAATAAATAAATGTCAATCTACTACTACTAATATTCAGATAAAAATGAGAATCTCGCAATACCCAAATTGTTCTAAGAAATATAATTGGCAGAAGTTAAGTAAATTAAAAAATAATTAAAATCAATATTTACATAATAAAAATTTTATGAAATAATGTGTAAAGTTTAAATCTTTCTGAAAATGTTTACTTTTATAACAGAAATCCACAAAATTAATTGTAGATAGTGAGATATGGAGGACAAAATTATAAAATTATTATGAAAACAGAAAAAAAATGCTTATTAGGCTGAATGTTTAAATTTTTAGATTGGCTTTGAAATTTCAGCAAATGTTGCTACTTTCTTCGAATAAATGAATTCCATTAGAATATTCCCAATAATCATATTTTAAAACATTGACTATTAACCTGTATAAAACGAATAATGACGAAAATTATTTTTTCCAGATATCTGTTTCTATTACAAATAATAATGGTAGTGGAAATCAGAATGTAATGGTTAACAATAACCTAGTGAGTATTTATACTGAAATAAAAGGGTTTTAGTTTTAGTAAATCATATTTTTAATTATAGGAACAAGACCCATTGACCATCGGATCAACTATAACAATTCCAACAGCTCCAATACCGATCTCGATTGAGGAGCTTTCAAGCGAATATCAGTACCAGGGCCCTTCAACGTCAAATTCGTCAATGTCATTAAGCTCTAAGAGTTCCTCATCCTTGCCGTTATTGCCATTGCCTACATCAATGTACAAAGCAAATACACAACGTTCAAAACGTTCTGGCAACCCGTCGAATACTGTTGCAAAATTATGAATTATTATGGTTTTTGCGAATTGTCTACATTGTCAACAAATTTATGTCGACAATTGTGAATTGTCTACATTGAATTGTCTACATGTAGACAATCATGTAGTCTACATTTATAGTCTACATGGCACAACACTGTTATCAAGTGTGCCAAATTAAGTGAAGTAAAGATAAAGTTGTTGTTTTTTGAGTTTTTGTTTTAATATTGAGAAACCATGGTGAATATTCCGATGATTAATATAAACGTCGTTGCACGTTTATACCAAGGCTTCAAGATATGGGCTTTCATCTATTCCTTAATGCTACTAGCCTTTCTGTAGGTTCAGCGGAAATATGGAAAAACTTTTGGATTTTGTATTTTGTTTTTTTTTTCCAACCTAATAATAATAGATGTACGTGTTTTCTTTGAAAAAAGTTTGCTGAGGTCTAGAAACAAAAGATGGCGTTTTAAAATTAATAATTATTCGTCCACGATTTGCCACTTTCAAAGGCGATTTTCTATGGGAATATGAATCGACCAGTAGTCCATATTATCTACATATCTAGAATGTCAATGTGTTGGACGGTGTTAATTCCTTTGAGTAGAGAGCATTTAAATTAAATCTCTAGCCTTCCCATGGCTAGCCGTCAAAGAACTTATTCTCTTAAGCAATATTCACATGAGCACGACCAACGACCAACGAATGGACGAATATTCGTCGATTTTGACATTTCTTTCACATGAGAGTTTTTAATTCGTCGCGAATGAACCAAAACAAGAATGTTTTTTTAGGTTGGTTCGCGCGATTTTTATATTCGTTGTGAGTGTGGATAATGTGGAACGCGAATAAAGTTTAACAGTTCGTATCAACTACAATTTTTTTCGCGACGAATAAATTTGTTTTCTTAAATTTATTAATATATGATATTGAAAAGTAAGTATGCATCATAAATCAAATAGAAACTATATTGCTATGGATTTGTTAAGAATTTGTGTGGAAATATGTATGTCTTCAAACGTTTATAAACTCACATTTTGTAGTTCAATCGTCGTTCGTTGGTCGCGCTCATGTGAATGCTGCTTTAGAGTTAATGGTCGCTTTCGGCTATCAATCTAAATATATTAGGATAGATTACCGTTGCTGTAGTTGCATAAGAAAATAAAGCTGATGAACAAATCATCGGTTGTTAATAACAATTATCAAGCTAGCCTAAAATAAAAATTAAAATTATTTAAAGTTCTCAAAACACAAATGTTTCTTACTTTTTATTTTGTTTTGTTTGTGTTTTGGTCGTTCACAAAAATATCCGATACTAAAGTATCACAAATAGCATAACGGCTTGCGAACAAACATGCGAACATGGGAGAATGACCAGCGTACTCAAGAATGTCCCCAAATTTAATGTATCATGAGAGTACTATATTTTATACACACTGAATAGAAAACCTCTTTTATCTACAGTCGATGCTAAAAGAACCTAAGCTATTATTTGAGGTGAGTTAGGGGCGGCCAGTTATAGCTATCATTGAAATCGATCTGGACAAATTTTTGGATCGATATTTGACGGTGTTTCCATTTGATTAGAAATGAAAATTATATACTGATCGATCGGAAATCACACAAAGAATTTTTCGAGAAAAAAAGGTAATTCCGCATTTATTTTTCTCTAAAAATTTATTTTTCTATATTCCGGATGGAAATTAATTTTTCTCAACGGCTGATGCCTTTGTACTCCTACATATATAAAATGGAATAATACTATCATGCAGAGGAACGAACGAAGCGATATCTGGGCAAACATCATTACATCAATGAACTAAATCTGCAAAGTTTGTGGAGAATTTTAATTGGGGAAATTTTCAGACAATTTGACAATACAAAACAGAGAAGAATGTAAACAAAAGTAGTAGAGACATTTTTTGTGTATTTATTTATGTATTGTTTGTATAAAGCAATAATAAAGACAAATACAATTCAAATTTAAATTTTTTAACTGTTGCCGATTAGCCGATTGACAATGAATACAACAAAAATACGTTGAAATACCTATTTTCAAAACAAAAAGAAAGTAGGTACAATGTTTTTGTTTTTCTTAGGTATATGTAAGTTATGTCACCAAGAAATAATAAAAAACAAAAAGCCATAAAAAATCTAACAAAGGGATCATTGTTCTATTAAATGAACTTGATATTTATTGTGTACCCAAATCATCCACTCGGACACAGAAAACACCCCTTTTATATTCAAGTGTTTAAATCGTCTTGGTTACGAAAACAAAGTGTCGCATCATGGTTATATTCAATAAACAAACCAAAGTGTAAACAATCCAAAGTGTCGCAACATCTTGCAACACGCACCAACACACACAGCATCAACTTAATCTATTATTGCTGTATAAAAACCATCCGGAGTTGTCCAGAGGGAGCATTACGTTTCAGATCAGTCAAGCGGTTCGTTCGATCGGGCATTCATTAGTATTAACAAAAAAATTGTAAATATATTTTTAAGATTTGAATTTTGTTGAATAAAGTTTTTTTTTAAAAGAAAATTAATTAAAAGAATTTAATTGGGGGCTCAACCAGGATGCCCAAGTGTTAAGTAAATTGTGACACTAGTGGTATCCGCCAAAACTTTTTGCCAAATTATATCCCAAAGAGGATAAAAAGTGCAGTGAACCAATTATCACCAAGACGGCGCGCGTACAGTAAAGGAGAAACTGAAAGTATCCGGAACACCAGCAGCTGTAGCAGACCATGTTGTGAGAAAATTTTTATTTTTAAGAAAATTAATATTATTACCATTATAAAAACATTATTTTGTTTTCTCTATATATTAAAATAAGTATATGTATGTCGGATTCATTTAAAAAATTCATTAAAGAACATAAAAATTTAAAAAAAATTAAAACACAGGACAAAAGAAAAAACGAAGTATTAGGGAAAGAAAAAATATTAGACAAAGACAAAATGGCAACAACACTAGAACTTGAACAGATTACTTCCAGGGCTATATCTGTAACAACGACTGAACTTACAAATAAATTCAATAGCAGAATAGACTCACTGACTGCCAAACTTGCTAGCTTAGGAAATCCTTCTAATGTAGAAAATTATTCTAAACAGACAATTGACGAAAGAATAACATGCAACGAATCCTTAGATGTTGTAAAATCACTGCCAGAATTCTCTGGAAATCAAAACGCATACGTCAGTTGGCGAGAGGCTTCATCCAATTCAATATCCTTGTATATAGGTAGCAAAAGGTATTTTTCGGCACTGACGATATTAAGGAATAAAATAGTAGTAAACGATATTTTGACAAATCACGGCACAGTACTCAATTATGATGCCATAATTTCGCGCTTAGACTTTGCTTATGCAGACAAACGACCGATACACATGCTAGAACAAGAATTGTCAATACTAAGACAGGGAAATAATACAGTGATAGACTATTATAATCAGGTTAATGAAAAATTAACCTTGATAATCAACAAGACAATGCATAGAAGCAATGCATTGAGGGTATTTACATATATCAGGTCTCAATGGTAACCTATCTAACATCCTATTTTCTATAAATCCAAGTGATTTACCCTCTGCCTTAGCAAAAGCACAAGAATTGCAAAGCAACAATAGCAGAGCATTATTTGCTTCAGAATTCAGACCCCAAATGGAAAGAAATAACAACTTACGTTTTCCCACGAGAGGTGACAATAAAAACAGACAATTCCAACAAGACAATCACCGCATACAGACACAACAAAAGGTCGAACCCATGGAGTTAGGAAGTTCGGCAAACAGACATTTAAATAGAAGTGACGTAAATCACTTAAAACAAATTCATACCCAAACAAACTATCAAAGACCTGGCCCAAGTCACGGTTATAACCCTAATACTAATTGGAAGTGGACAAAACCCAGTTTTAACACTTACAATAACTCACCACGTCCAACTTTTAAAAGACAAAATGAGACGTTTCACAACACACAAGAATCGATTCAAGCAACCGTTCCCAAAGTAAATCGCATAAACGATATCAACGAAGATGAACATTTTTTAGACGAACGTGGGGACTACCCCACATATCACGAAAACTAAACGATAAAACAATACAAATATTAATTGATACTGGTGCCAGTAGTAACTACTGCAAACCAAATACTTTTGAGAACGAAATTTCCCTACCAATTTTTAAAAGAGCGCGAACGCCAAGTGGCGAAATAATTATAAAAAATGGTTGCCTGTAAAGTCGGTTTTACGGGCGAAGATTTTACGTGACAACGTCTTTTTCTCGGTAGAATATTTATTGATATGAATATAATTAAATTGCACAATAGGAACAAGGAATTGAATGAAAATAAGAATTGCACAAATTTTTTAAACTAATAATTTACTTAACACTATCAACATTTATCAATAGTATGACATAACCTATAAACTCAGTTTCTCAACTTTGTGTCAATCTAACAATTAATCAATCAATCATAGTTTACGATAATGAAATATCAGTGTACAATTATTTACCTTTATTGTTGTAGTTGTTGTAAATGACGAATCTAAGCACTCCACATTTTCACTACAGACACAGCTGACGATACTTTAACCACACGTGTGAACTTGTATTATGAAGCTTTCTTGTTTTTCCAACGCCAAGAACGTTCGAGAAAGACAAAGACAGAGACACAAGCATGCGCCGATTCAATGCGCCTAATTCTCTAGTGCTGCGCGCGCGGCAGACCGATCATAGTTGAGTGGGAGAGAGACGCAAGGCATTCGGCGGGCCTCTCTCTCGTTCGGTGACTCATCGTAACGTTACCGGGCTTTACACTTTTTCATAAGTGACTCCCAGCCGCAACCTAATTTAAGACGTTGTCACGTCAAAAATATCACGAAGTTTTTGTACTAAATACAAAAACAAGATTTTATATAATAGATAATTTAGAATATGATGCATTAATGGGTGCAAACTTACTAAACTAAATTATTAAATGAAGGTATAATCAAACTTTCAAAAAGTCCATACAATTCTCCTGTATGGGTAGTTGCGAAAAAAGGAATAAACGAAGATGGGACACCAAAACAAAGATTGGTGATCGACTTCAAAAAACTTAATGAACTTACTGTATCCGATAAATATCCAATACCGGATACAAACGTTATACTAAGTAACTTAGGGGAGGCAAAGTACTTCTCTACATTAGATCTGGTAAGTGGCTTTCATCAAATAAGAATGAAAGAATCAGATGTAGAGAAAACTAGTTTTTCCGTGAATAACGGAAAATATGAATACGTTCGTATGCCTTTTGGATTGAAGAATGCTCCTTCAATATTTCAGAGAGCAATGGACGATATCCCTAGACCATTAATTGGGAAAATATGTCATGTCTACATTGATGACATTATAATATTCTCAGACAGTCCAAGAACATATCGAACATATAAATATAATTATAAAGGCATTGAAAGAAGCCAATATGAAAATTTCATTGGAGAAATCACGTCTATTTGAAGAAAAAGTAGAATTTTTGGGTTAGGTTGTAGCTCATAAAACAATTAAAACTAATCCTGAAAAGGTTGAAACCATAAGAAATTACCCTATCCCCAAAACCCTGAGGCAATTACGAAGCTTCTTAGGTATTATCGTTAATTTATAAAAAATTATGCAGCAATAGCTAAACCTCTAACCAAATATTTGCAGAGTGAAAATGGTCATGTTTCCACTCACATGGCAAAGAAAACGGAAATTAACCTTGATAAAGAAGGTGTAGATGCTTTTAATGAACTGAAAACACACTTAATGGCCGAAGTTGAACTAACTCAACCAGACTTTAATAAAACATTCATATTAACAACAGACGCTTCCGACGATGCAATTGGTGCAGTATTGTCCCAGGATAATAAACCAATTACATTTATATCGAAAACATTAACGAAAACAGAAAGAAATTATGCAACTAACGAGAAAGAGTTGTACGCAATTGTATTTGCTCTAAAAAGCTTAAGAAATTACCTTTACGGTGTTCAAAATCTAGAAATACATACAGACCATCAGCCTCTTACTTATGCAGTTTCTAAACGAAACCCGAATAATAAAATGAAAAGATGGCATGCGTTGATAGAGGAATATGCCCCTAAAATTGTATATAAACCAGGGAAAACCAATGTGGTAGCTGATGCCCTGAGTAGACAAAACTTGAACCACATTTCAGATGATTCATCTGACAAAGCGACGATGCATTCTGCCGAAAGCAGCGAAACAAACTCTATCGAAACTCTTGATAAACCTTTAAATCAATTTAATCAACAAATTCTAATAAACAAATCATCAACCTTCGTACACGAGATTCTGAACCCTTTCCCCAACAAACAAAGACAATTAATTGAATATACAAACCCTTCTGAATTAACCCCTTTATTTAAAGAATATCTGAAACCAGGAACTGTAGGTATATTCACAACCGCTGAAGTCATATATGACATAAAAGAAATACTTAAAACTTTCACTAATAAATTCATAAGATGCAAACAATTTATTACTGACATTTCAAATAAAGACGACCAGTTAATAATTATAGAACAAACACACATAAGAGCACATAGAGGTTCTAAAGAAAACATAAAACAAATTACTTCAAATTATTACTGGCCCTAAATGAGGGAACAAGTAGAAATGTTTGTAAAATCATGTAATATATGCAATGAAAATAAATATAATCGCAAACCACATACGGAATTGATTGACGAGACGCCAATTCCTAAAAGAGAGGGGAAGTCATTACACATAGACATATTATTATTATTTGAAAACACAAAAATTCTAACTTGTGTAGATAAGTATTCCAAGTATCTAGTGGTAAAAGTTATTAAAGACAAAATGGAAATGGGAATTAAGATGTTAGAACTCTTACAGACTTTTCCAAACTGTCTGCGACAATGACCCAACCTTTACGTCACAACAATTCAAAAAACTTATGGAAAGACAAAAAATTGACATGTACTTTGTACCAGCGAAACATTCGTTATCAAACGGACAGGTTGAACATGTTCATTCAACAATACAAGAAATAGCTAGATGCATAAAAGAAGAATATAAATTAATAGATACTGAAGAAATAGTTATTAAAGCAGCAATGGAATATAACAAGACTATACATTCAGTTACAGAAGAAAAACCTTTAGACATTCTTTTTAATAGAAAGGAACATACAAACGTATCAAGCAAATTATGTAAGGTTCAAAAAACTACATTGGCCAAAGAAAACAAAGGTAGGAAGAAAATTGAATTAAAGACAGGAGAAATAGTTTATGAGAAGACAACAAACAATAGATGGGGAAAGCTTAGACCCAAGTACAAACAAATTATAGTAGAGGAAGATTTAGGACACACAATTAAACCAAAAAAAGGACGTATCATACACAAGGATAACTTAAAAATTGTTTCCTAAATTTCAGATCAAAAATGTTTCCAATCATTCCCATGTTACTGCTTACAATAGTAGGCGCATTACAAGTAATTGACTACTCAAGAAAGGACTATGTAGTAATAGAAAATGGGAATGTACTACTATATAAAGATTACGCAACCTTATTCCATATAACAAACTTGACCAAAATCAAAGACTCTATTGCTAGCGCCAAACGTATGATAAAGATACATCACGATAGAACTAACTACCCAGCTACACAAGTAACCGACAGACATGATACTGATTTCAACATCATGCAAACGTTAATAGGGCAACTAACTATTACTCACAGGAACAAGAGAGCTATAGAGACAATAGGCAAGATATGGAAATGGATAGCAGGTAGTTGATCACGACGACAAAATCATAATAGAAAATAAAATTAACGATTTAGTTCAGAATAATAATAAACAATATTTAATTAACTCCAAAATACTCAACCTCATTGAAAATTTTTCAAATTCATTTGTTAGTGATATAATTGAAAAACAAACTAAATTAATAATATTGGAATTGCAAAACTTAATAAACACTATTACGTTATCTAAATTAGGAATCATACATCCAGCTTTATTAAATAGTAAAGATATTAATGAAATTGTCAAAACCGAAAACATAAGTTTATCAATATCAGATTTACTGGATGTATCTAGAATTAAGATATTACAGAATAAAGATTTGATTGTTATATTAATAAAATACCCTATTATTATAAGAAAATGTAAAATGTTTGAAACAAGGGCCGTAAGCCATGAAGATGGAAAATTAGTTATTCCAAAAAATATTGCATTATGTCAAGAAACTTATGTCAATGTAAAAGATTGTAAACTGGAATTAAATGATTTATATTGTAAATTAGAATATAACGATTCATGTTTGTCAAACTTGTTAAATTTTAAAAAAGCTAAATGTAAAAAAATTAAAGAAATGAATGCACCGTTAGAAATTATTTTCGAAGGACATATACTGACGTCAGGGAAAAGATACATAAGCAATGAAACATATGAAGGGACAAATCTGATCATATTCCAAGAAGAAATCACTGTAGACAACACCACTTATCAAAACCCAACATACGAAGTCAAACAATATCTTAAAGGCTATTCATCTACGAACTTTGAAGTTGAAGAATATTTGAATGCCATAAATAAAGAACTTGAAATTGAGAACATAAGCATCTTGAAATCAATTAAAACTGAAATATTAAAAAGACCAATAACCAGCACCACTTCATTAACATTGATAATAATTGCCGCCACGGTTATTGCAGCCTCATATTACAAAAAAAAGGAAAACATCACGATCAGGAAAATTTGAACTGAGATGTATGCGTATCGAAAAATTAATACAGAATAATATGCAGCGGGACGCAGCATTTTAAACCAAGGAGGGAGTTATGGCACCAAGAAATAATAAAAACAAAAAGCCATAAAAAATCTAACAAAGGGATCATTGTTCTATTAAATGAACTTGATATTTATTGTGTACCCAAATCATCCACTCGGACACAGAAAACACCCCTTTTATATTCAAGTATTTAAATCGTCTTGGTTACGAAAACAAAGTGTCGCATCATGGTCATATTCAATTAACAAACCAAAGTGTAAACAATCCAAAGTGTCGCAACATCTTGCAACACGCACCAACACACACAGCATCAACTTAATCTATTATTGCAGTATAAAATCCATCCGGAGTTGTCCAGAGGGAGCATTACGTTTCAGATCAGTCAAGCGGTTCGTTCGATCGGGCATTCATTAGTATTAACAAAAAAATTGTAAATATATTTTTAAGATTTGAATTTTGTTGAATAAAGTTTTTTTTAAAAGAAAATTAATTAAAAGAATTTAATTGGGGGCTCAACCAGGATGCCCAAGTGTTAAGTAAATTGTGACACTAGTGGTATCCGCCAAAACTTTTTGCCAAATTATATCCCAAAGAGGATAAAAAGTGCAGTGAACCAATTATCACCAAGACGGCGCGCGTACAGTAAAGGAGAAACTGAAAGTATCCGGAACACCAGCAGCTGTAGCAGACCATGTTGTGAGAAAATTTTTATTTTTAAGAAAATTAATATTATTATCATTATAAAAACATTATTTTGTTTTCTCTATATATTAAAATAAGTATATGTATGTCGGATTCATTTAAAAAATTCATTAAAGAACATAAAAATTTAAAAAAAATTAAAACACAGGACAAAAGAAAAAACAAAGTATTAGGGAAAGAAAAAATATTAGACAAAGACAAAATGGCAACAACACTAGAACTTGAACAGATTACTTCCAGGGCTATATCTGTAACAACGACTGAACTTACAAATAAATTCAATAGCAGAATAGACTCACTGACTGCCCAACTTGCTAGCTTAGGAAATCCTTCTAATGTAGAAAATTATTCTAAACAGACAATTGACAAAAGAATAACATGCAACGAATCCTTAGATGTTGTAAAATTACTGCCAGAATTCTCTGGAAATCAAAACGCATACGTCAGTTGGCGAGAGGCTTCATCCAATTCAATATCCTTGTATACCATAGGTAGCAAAAGGTATTTTTCGGCACTGACGATATTAAGGAATAAAATAGTAGGTGCAGCCAACGATATTTTGACAAATCACGGCACAGTACTCAATTATGATGCCATAATTTCGCGCTTAGACTTTGCTTATGCAGACAAACGACCGATACACATGCTAGAACAAGAATTGTCAATACTAAGACAGGGAAATAATACAGTGATAGACTATTATAATCAGGTTAATGAAAAATTAACCTTGATAATCAACAAGACAATGCATAGAAGCAATGCATTGAGGGTATTTACATATATCAGGTCTCAATGGTAACCTATCTAACATCCTATTTTCTATAAATCCAAGTGATTTATCCTCTGCCTTAGCAAAAGCACAAGAATTGCAAAGCAACAATAGCAGAGCATTATTTGCTTCAGAATTCAGACCCCAAATGGAAAGAAATAACAACTTACGTTTTCCCACGAGAGGTGACAATAAAAACAGACAATTCCAACAAGACAATCACCGCATACAGACACAACAAAAGGTCGAACCCATGGAGTTAGGAAGTTCGGCAAACAGACATTTAAATAGAAGTGACGTAAATCACTTAAAACAAATTCATACCCAAACAAACTATCAAAGACCTGGCCCAAGTCACGGTTATAACCCTAATACTAATTGGAAGTGGACAAAACCCAGTTTTAACACTTACAATAACTCACCACGTCCAACTTTTCAAAGACAAAATGAGACGTTTCACAACACACAAGAATCGATTCAAGCAACCGTTCCCAAAGTAAATCGCATAAACGATATCAACGAAGATGAACATTTTTTAGACGAACGTGGGGACTACCCCACATATCACGAAAACTAAACGATAAAACAATACAAATATTAATTGATACTGGTGCCAGTAGTAACTACTGCAAACCAAATACTTTTGAGAACGAAATTTCCCTACCAATTTTTAAAAGGGCGCGAACGCCAAGTGGCGAAATAATTATAAAAAAATATCACGAAGTTTTTGTACTAAATACAAAAACAAGATTTTATATAATAGATAATTTAGAATATGATGCATTAATGGGTGCAAACTTACTAAACTAAATTATTAAATGAAGGTATAATCAGACTTTCAAAAAGTCCATACAATTCTCCTGTATGGGTAGTTGCGAAAAAAGGAATAAACGAAGATGGGACACCAAAACAAAGATTGGTGATCGACTTCAAAAAACTTAATGAACTTACTGTATCCGATAAATATCCAATACCGGATACAAACGTTATACTAAGTAACTTAGGGGAGGCAAAGTACTTCTCTACATTAGATCTGGAAAGTGGCTTTCATCAAATAAGAATGAAAGAATCAGATGTAGAGAAAACTAGTTTTTCCGTGAATAACGGAAAATATGAATACGTTCGTATGCCTTTTGGATTGAAGAATGCTCCTTCAATATTCCAGAGAGCAATGGACGATATCCCTAGACCATTTATTGGGAAAATATGTCATTTCTACATTGATGACATTATAATATTCTCAAAGACAGTCCAAGAACATATCGAACATATAAATATAATTATAAAGGCATTGAAAGAAGCCAATATAAAAATTTCATTGGAGAAATCACGTCTATTTGAAGAAAAAGTAGAATTTTTGGGTTAGGTTGTAGCTCATAAAACAATTAAAACTAATCCTGAAAAGGTTGAAACCATAAGAAATTACCCTATCCCCAAAACCCTGAGGCAATTACGAAGCTTCTTAGGTATTATCGTTAATTTATAAAAAATTATGCAGCAATAGCTAAACCTCTAACCAAATATTTGCAGAGTGAAAATGGTCATGTTTCCACTCACATGGCAAAGAAAACGGAAATTAACCTTGATAAAGAAGGTGTAGATGCTTTTAATGAACTGAAAACACACTTAATGGCCGAAGTTAACCTAACTCAACCAGACTTTAATAAAACATTCATATTAACAACAGACGCTTCCGACGATGCAATTGGTGCAGTATTGTCCCAGGATAATAAACCAATTACATTTATATCGAAAACATTAACGAAAACAGAAAGAAATTATGCAACTAACGAGAAAGAGTTGTACGCAATTGTATTTGCTCTAAAAAGCTTAAGAAATTACCTTTACGGTGTTCAAAATCTAGAAATACATACAGACCATCAGCCTCTTACTTATGCAGTTTCTAAACGAAACCCGAATAATAAAATGAAAAGATGGCATGCGTTGATAGAGGAATATGCCCCTAAAATTGTATATAAACCAGGGAAAACCAATGTGGTAGCTGATGCCCTGAGTAGACAAAACTTGAACCACATTTCAGATGATTCATCTGACAAAGCGACGATGCATTCTGCCGAAAGCAGCGAAACAAACTCTATCGAAACTCTTGATAAACCTTTAAATCAATTTAATCAACAAATTCTAATAAACAAATCATCAACCTTCGTACACGAGATTCTGAACCCTTTCCCCAACAAACAAAGACAATTAATTGAATATACAAACCCTTCTGAATTAACCCCTTTATTTAAAGAATATCTGAAACCAGGAACTGTAGGTATATTCACAACCGCTGAAGTCATATATGACATAAAAGAAATACTTAAAACTTTCACTAATAAATTCATAAGATGCAAACAATTTATTACTGACATTTCAAATAAAGACGACCAGTTAATAATTATAGAACAAACACACATAAGAGCACATAGAGGTTCTAAAGAAAACATAAAACAAATTACTTCAAATTATTACTGGCCCGAAATGAGGGAACAAGTAGAAATGTTTGTAAAATCATGTAATATATGCAATGAAAATAAATATAATCGCAAACCACATACGGAATTGATTGGCGAGACGCCAATTCCTAAAAGAGAGGGGAAGTCATTACACATAGACATATAAATGGAAATGGGAATTAAGATGTTAGAACTCTTACAGACTTTTCCAAACTGTCTTAGCATACTATGCGACAATGACCCAACCTTTACGTCACAACAATTCAAAAAACTTATGGAAAGACAAAAAATTGACATGTACTTTGTACCAGCGAAACATTCGTTATCAAACGGACAGGTTGAACATGTTCATTCAACAATACAAGAAATAGCTAGATGCATAAAAGAAGAATATAAATTAATAGATACTGAAGAAATAGTTATTAAAGCAGCAATGGAATATAACAAGACTATACATTCAGTTACAGAAGAAAAACCTTTAGACATTCTTTTTAATAGAAAGGAACATACAAACGTATCAAGCAAATTATGTAAGGTTCAAAAAACTACATTGGCCAAAGAAAACAAAGGTAGGAAGAAAATTGAATTAAAGAAAGGAGAAATAGTTTATGAGAAGACAACAAACAATAGATGGGGAAAGCTTAGACCCAAGTACAAACAAATTATAGTAGAGGAAGATTTAGGACACACAATTAAACCAAAAAAAGGACGTATCATACACAAGGATAACTTAAAAATTGTTTCCTAAATTTCAGATCAAAAATGTTTCCAATCATTCCCATGTTACTGCTTACAATAGTAGGCGCATTACAAGTAATTGACTACTCAAGAAAGGACTATGTAGTAATAGAAAATGGGAATGTACTACTATATAAAGATTACGCAACCTTATTCCATATAACAAACTTGACCAAAATCAAAGACTCTATTGCTAGCGCCAAACGTATGATAAAGATACATCACGATAGAACTAACTACCCAGCTACACAAGTAACCGACAGACATGATACTGATTTCAACATCATGCAAACGTTAATAGGGCAACTAACTATTACTCACAGGAACAAGAGAGCTATAGAGACAATAGGCAAGATATGGAAATGGATAGCAGGTAGTCCTGATCACGACGACAAAATCATAATAAAGGGTGTCCCAAAATTAACGCAAGATTTGAATTAAATAGAAAACGCCGTTTTTAGTCTTTTGATAGTTATATTTATATTGACTCGTAAAGTACATAGGATAGGGTTATGTATGGAATAACACATCGGACAAATGGCCTCCACGGCTTTGCATGCACATGCGCACTCTTTTGTTGAAATTTTCCATGACCATTCTGCATAAATGTGGCTGAATTTCGTTGATGCAGCGTTGAATCTCCTCCTTTAATGCACGGGTGGTTGTGGGCTTGTTGACATAGACTTGTGATTTCAATTAACCCCATAAAAAGAAGTCTAATGGTGTTAAATCACACGATCTAGGAGGCCAATTTTGATCACCGAAACGAGAGAGTACACGACCTGGAAATGTCTCATGCAGTAATTGAATTCTTTCACGGGCTGTATGACATGTGGCACCGTCTTGTTGAAACCACATATTGGACACATCAATATCATCCAATTTTGGCAGAACGAACTCTCTTCTCTGTCCATTGTCATTAGGCTTCAATTGTTGTGTTAATTGAATTTTGTAAGCATGAAGACACAGGTCTTTGGTGAGTATACGCTGTAGAGAGGTTCTTGAAATTTGCAATTCTTGTCCACGACGTCGAATTGAGGTTCCTGGATTGTCAGCAACACTCTCACGCACTACTTCGACATTCACATTTGAACGGCTTGTTTTTGGACGACCAGTGTGTTTGGCGTCTCCAACGGATCCAGTCTCCATGAATTTTTCAATTAATCTCTTCACAGTTGACGAAGTTAAAACACTATTCCGACCATATTTTGTATGAAATTTTCGAACTGCAGCCGCCAAGCTTTCACTATTTTTGAAATATTCTTTAATAATGAAGACACGTTGTTCTCTCGTGTAACGCTCCATTTTTAATAACCTTATACTGTTAGCTGTCAAATTGCTTTTTTTCAGGGTTGCCAACACTTCACTGCACAAATGGCGGCAAATTCAAATCTTGGGTTAATTTTGGGACACCCTATAGAAAATAAAATTAACGATTTAGTTCAGAATAATAATAAACAATATTTAATTAACTCCAAAATACTCAACCTCATTGAAAATTTTTCAAATTCATTTGTTAGTGATATAATTGAAAAACAAACTAAATTAATAATATTGGAATTGCAAAACTTAATAAACACTATTACGTTATCTAAATTAGGAATCATACATCCAGCTTTATTAAATAGTAAAAATATTAATGAAATTATCAAAACCGAAAACATAAGTTTATCAATATCAGATTTACTGGATGTTTCTAGAATTAAGATATTACAGAATAAAGATTTGATTGTTATATTAATAAAATACCCTATTATTATAAGAAAACGTAAAATGTTTGAAACAAGGGCCATAAGCCATGAAGATGGAAAATTAGTTATTCCAAAAAATATTGCATTATGTCAAGAAACTTATGTCAATGTAAAAGATTGTAAACTGGAATTAAATGATTTTTATTGTAAATTAGAATATAACGATTCATGTTTGTCAAACTTGTTAAATTTAAAAAAAGCTAAATGTAAAAAAATTAAAGAAATGAATGCACCGTTAGAAATCATTTTCGAAGGACATATACTGACGTCAGGGAAAAGATACATAAGCAATGAAACATATGAAGGGACAAATCTGATCATATTCCAAGAAGAAATCACTGTAGACAACACCACTTATCAAAACCCAACATACGAAGTCAAACAATATCTTAAAGGCTATTCATCTACGAACTTTGAAGTTGAAGAATATTTGAATGCCATAAATAAAGAACTTGAAATTGAGAACATAAGCATCTTGAAATCAATTAAAACTGAAATATTAAAAAGACCAATAACCAGCACCACTTCATTAACATTGATAATAATTGCCGCCACGGTTATTGCAGCCTCATATTACAAAAAAAAGGAAAACATCACGATCAGGAAAATTTAAACTGAGATGTATGCGTATCGAAAAATTAATACAGAATAATATGCAGCGGGACGCAGCATTTTAAACCAAGGAGGGAGTTATGGCACCAAGAAATAATAAAAACAAAAAGCCATAAAAAATCTAACAAAGGGATCATTGTTCTATTAAATGAACTTGATATTTATTGTGTACCCAAATCATCCACTCGGACACAGAAAACACCCCTTTTATATTCAAGTATTTAAATCGTCTTGGTTACGAAAACAAAGTGTCGCATCATGGTTATATTCAATTAACAAACCAAAGTGTAAACAATCCAAAGTGTCGCAACATCTTGCAACATGCACCAACACACACAGCATCAACTTAATCTATTATTGCAGTATAAAATCCATCCGGAGTTGTCCAGAGGGAGCATTACGTTTCAGATCAGTCAAGCGGTTCGTTCGATCGGGCATTCATTAGTATTAACAAAAAAATTGTAAATATATTTTTAAGATTTGAATTTTGTTGAATAAAGTTTTTTTTAAAAGAAAATTAATTAAAAGAATTTAATTTGTATTTGCATCTACATATGTATGTACATATATTAGATCAAATGAAAGTAGGAATTATTATTATAGAAATGAAAAGAATACGCTATCAATACAGGTATGTAAGTATATTTAAAAAGAAGACAAATAAAAGTCAATGGCGGATCCAGGGGGGTCGCACGGGTCACGTAACGCCCCCTGGATGATTTTTTTTAAATTTTCGTAGAAATTCCCTTTAGTTCAAAACTTATAATATTGCCGTAATGGGGTTTCACTCCCTTTTTATTTGTAATTATTTATTTTGTGTATATGAAAATAAAGTTTTTATTTTACTGCTTTAAACTTTGTTGCTAAAAGTACTACTTTTAACTGAGGACTGGACCAACAACATTTAAATTGAAAATCCAGCCCTATTCCAATCGCGCCGCACAAAATCATAAACTTTTGACCAACGAACGATCGAGAGAGATTTCCTATTAAATACAAAAACTTTTAAGATTTTAAAGATTAAAGAAATCTACTTTTTGAAGTGAATTTGTTTGGAAGCTCTAGAACTAAGATTTAAACACAAATTTCAAGAAGATAAATGTCCCAAAAACAGCAAAAATGACACTTTCGTTAAACTTATGGCAAATTGAAAAACATAATAGACTTTTCATATCTATTAATTTAATATAAAACGTTTTCGACATCTGTTATAATTTTGATAAAAATCGAATTGACAGTTTTTTTTAATAAAAACCTAAAAAAAACATCTAAAAGTTGGAAAAAATTAATTTTCGACTCAAAAATCTTTTAAAGAATTTGAGATATTGGGTTCAAATTAATTTTATCTTATAGAAAATATTGTTTTTGACATTCAGTAACATTTTTATAAAATAACAACATTCAATTTTGTTTGTAAAAATTAAAATCTGCAAAAATTAAAACGCATAATTGGTAAAAATTGACTTCGACTCTAATATCTTGGCCAAAATGAAGATACTGGCTTCAAACTAATTGTTTCTAACATTAGGTAAAATTTAAAAAAAGATCTAATTGACACCTTTTTTCAACAAAACAAAAATTAACTAACAATTGGTAAGTTTTTTTTTGCTTCGAATATTTCGAGGAGAGTTAAAACTATTGTCTTCAAATTTAGTTTATTTAATACAAGATACTGTTGATAACATTTCTTAAAATTTTTAGAAAAAGTCAACCTACAGCTTTTTTCGATATATGTATGTACATATGTACCTAACACTTTATAACTATGCTTACAATAGTATACCAAATACGAATAACTTATGATAAAAATGTAGCTATACCTATACCTAGATGTGACTATCTAATTAGTGTTTTCAAATTTGTACCTACATATGTACATATCCAACTTAAGCTAAGTGTACACGATTGCCAGATCTGCAAATATTGCCATTTGTCTCGAATGGCTGGCAATTGTGTACACACCAAATTAATTTGCAGACAAATGGTTTGGCTCCTAATTTGTAGACAAATATCTGCCAATTAATTTGTAGATATCTGGCAATCGTGTACACGCAAGCTGACAACCGTCTACACACCAAATTGATTTGCAGAAAAATTTGTTCATCAATCATTTTGAAGACAAATTAATTTGCAGATGTGGCAATCGTGTGTACACAAAATTCATTGGGAGATCACCAAATTTTTTTCATTTTCTGACGTTTCTGCAAACGTCTGACAATGAATAAATTTGCAGATGCCGTTTGAGGAACATTTGCAAATTTATTCATTGGCAGACAAATTTTCTGACTGATGCGATGTGTGACAACGAGCTGAAAATAAATTTGCAGATCCAAAATTTGATTTGGTGTGTACACGGTTGGCAGAAAATCTACAAATGTTTGCAAATCTATTGCTAGCTTTTGGCCAAATTAGTTTGTCGACATTGTCAGACAAATATTTGGCAACAGATTTGCAGATGTTTGTAGATATCTGCAAACCGTGTACACACAAATTAAAATTTTCAGCTCATTTTCAGCTCATTTTCAGCTCATTTTCACACATTGTCAGACGTTTGCAATCGTGTACACTAAGCTTAACGAGTAACAAAAATTGTACCTACCTCCCTACATACATATGTACATAACTGCCTCAAAATTGAATTTCCCTAGGTATTGTTTCTTTCCAAAAAATGAAAAAAAAAAAAACAAAAATCTATTGCCAATTTTTAAATATGCACATCCACACAACTACAGTACAATATTTAAAATATGACAACAAAAGAAAAGAAATTTGAATTATTTTAGATTTATAAATTTGAAAATTTGAAATCAAATGTAACAAAAAAAAAACTTACATTTTGTAGTTCAATACATATGAACTTCTCCATGACAACACACAAAAAAAAATGTAAACAAATATATTTTTTGTTTGCCTCCCTTACTCTCTTGATTTCTTATGAGAAAGAAAATAATGGAACCACCTCTTTTCCTCAACTTGGTTTTTGATTTAACTTCTGTAGTCTCCACAGCAAATTTTCAGTACTCCGACCGCCGCGGCGCGCCGAACTAAAAATTCATGTTCCATAAAAGTACTATAGTTTTTATATACAAAGCTAAAACTGTGATTGTCCTTGGACATTTAACTAACACAATCGTCACAGATTTTATTTATTTTTTAAAAAGCAATATCCTGCAAAATATTTAGTACCAAGGTCGTTGATCTCAGAGCACCTTTACAGTTGTTGCATCTTTAGCTTGATTATCTTCTACATTGCTAACATTGATGTCATTTTCAATGCATCCGGTCACATCAAAAATTTCCTCGATTTGCTCCTTGGATAACAATTTATTTTCTGTATCGCATTGCAAAATGGCTTTCCATTCTACCTGAAGATACTCCGTATCATCTTCTTGCAATTGGAACATTTTGAGTTAAATAAGAATTTGAGCGATATAACAGAGCACCGAATACACTTGGATTACTTTTGTTAACATTTCGAGCTCTTTTATTTTTCCATATAAGTTTTCTAATAGATCTTGATTAAATTTATTTACATATTTCTGAAATTCAGTTGGGTCTATATGTGCTGAAGTCAGTCTCGGACATATTTTAGTGGTATAACATCTTTCCCTATTATAAAGGTATTCAATTACCTTTCAACTTACAATTCCATCAGAAGTTGAAAAATTTTATTTTAATAAATTATTGTTCCTTATGCTTTTGATAAGGTGTGAAATATCATACATTCCATATATTTCTTTTTCCTTGTATGTAACACTGAATTTCCTTTCATCAAGATTTAATTTGTTAAATAAACTACGATTTGTAGGGCCTTGATCGCAGCATATAGCTCTTACATTTAGATTTAGCCCTGTGATGTGCATATGTCAAGACAATTATATATTTCAATCTCAAGGTGCTTCATAGGAATATTACTTGGTCAGACAAGCACACACCTCCTCAGATCGCTTCAAATAGAGTGAGGGATATGCATTCTTTCTTAAATATTTTTTCCGATAAATGCTTTCTCAAAATGTTTGCTACATATGTACATATATAAAGCCGTTTAGGGCTTTCTACGTGTTCTTGTGACTCTCCTACTAACGCTAACCATTGCGTATATTTGGTAGTATCTTTTTTTGGAAAATCAAATAGTTTTATATCTAAACATTGAGTTTTTGCTGCTTCACAATGAATAATTGAACACTTTGTTCTTTTCCAAGATGCCATTTTTACAATTTTTTGTTTTATATTTTCTTAATAATAATATATTTTGTATGACAATTTTTGTTTTTAAGTATAGATATTAAGCAGTATTTTGGCTGACGGCAAAAGCCAATGCTATAACTGTGAAATTAAAACAAAAACAATGAACAATTAATCTGATAAATAAAATCACATTTTTACTTATTAAGCAGTAGTAAGCAATAGAAAGAATTATACAATAATCAGTCAAAATAATAAATTAATAATAATTAATTAATTAATAATATGTTAATTAATAAATTAAATAAGTATAAAGTTAAAAAGTAATCAGTAATACAAACTTAAACATGCATACATTAAATGTAATACCTAAATTAAATTGGAAACAAAAATATATAAAAATGTTTAAATAAGGAAATTAATTATAAAGCAATTCAATTAATAAAAAGAAACTCAAATATTAAATAGGCAGAGATAGAATGTAAGTATAAAAAATGTAATACAAAAAATGTAAGTAATAAAATAAAAAGAATGTTCAGCGCCCGCAATCTTACACCACTTGTTTTCTTCAGTAGTTTTAAAGTTATTAAGTTTTGAAAAAAAAAACTTTTAACTTTCTTAAGCACTCACTAAACAGGATTAAAACATAAACCATAAATCACAGATATAATATTTAACTAGCTCTTGATCTTAATGAATTCACTTTCCAACTGAAATTTCTATCTGAAAAATTCCTTGAATTCCTGAAAGAGGTGCGAAATACAATCAAATCAAATTCCAAAGAAAAAATAGAAAACACGTACAGAAACCAATTCATCTGCACAATCACTTGCCCCTACTTGCCCACACAAATCTCACATAACAATACACAAGCAACTTTTTCTTTTCTCCTTACCGAACACCTAACAATCTAACATTAACAAGAAAATAAACAAAAAAAAGATCCCACATTATCACCCCTTTCTTCTTTTATAACCTTTTCACACCAAACCCAAAACCGGGTTTTCGGCAAAAAGTTTTCGAAAACCCGAGAATCTTTCACACCGAACATTTACACGTTTTCATTTGACATTTAAATCTGTTTAACACCGGCTGACAAATTTTGTATTGAGGAACAAATTTATGAGTAAAAAGTTTTGTTCTTAAATTATTTGTGAAAATAAAATAAATTCTAACCAATTGAAATTGATTTTAATACATACAAAGAAATACATAGTGGAACCGCAGTCAATGCTGAGGATATGGAAGGACCACTTCTGCAGACTGTATAACGGCGACGACGAACCGAATTCCGCTGTCAGGCAGGATGATCCATTCAACATAGACGACGAAAGCCAACAATCCCGTCCTCCCGACGTAGACGAAGTAAAGATTGCCATATCTAAGCTGAAGTCTAATAAAGCCGCTGGAGCGGATGGCTTGAATGCCGAGCTCTTTAAAGCAGCTGGAGATAAGTTGGTTAGGAGCATGCACCAACTTATCTGTAAAATATGGTCGGAAGAAAGCATGCCCGATGAATGGAACCTCAGTATTGTTTGCCCGATCCTGAAAAAAGGAGACCCTCTAAACTGCACCAATTATAGAGGAATCAGTCTACTTAACATCGCCTGCAAAATCTTCTCTGCCGTAATATGTGAACGTCTAAAGCCCATCGTCAACAACCTGATAGGTCCTCATCAGTGTGGTTTTAGACCAGGAAAGTCCACAGTCGATCAAATATTCACATTACGGCAGATCCTGGAAAAAACCCAAGAACACCAAATCGACACCCACCATCTTTTCATCGATTTCAAGGCCGCATATGACAGCATCTACAGGGACGAGCTGTATAGAGCCATGTCTAGTTTTGGCATCCCTGCCAAACTCGTCCGTTTGTGTAGGATGACCATGGAGAATTCACGCTGCTCCATAAAGGTTGGAAACAACTAAACAGAACCTTTCGATGTCAAAAAAGGTTTTAGACAAGGTGATGCGCTGTCATGTCATTTTTTTAACATCGTACTTGAAAGAATAGTGCAGAGCTCACACGTCAACACTAGAGGCACTATCTTTCAAAAGTCTGTCCAATTACTAGCATATGCTGATGACATTGACATAATCGGAAGAACTCAGCGTGATGTCAATGGGGCTTTTGTGAGTATTGAGGCAGAGGCGGCAAAAATGGGTTGAACGGTTAATGAGGGCAAAACAAAGTACATGCTGTCATCAAGAAAGGACCTACAACACCGACGTCTTGGTCAAAACGTCACCATCGACAGACGTAACTTTGAGGTAGTCAATGACTTCGCCTACCTAGGCTCCGCTGTAAACGCAGAAAACAACACCAGCGCTGAGATCAAACAAAGAATAACTCTTGCTAACCGCTGTTTATTTGGGTTAAGAAAGCAATTGAGTGGAAAAATCCTCTCTCGAAGGACCAAAGTGTCGCTATATAAGACCCTTATCATCCCCGTCCTGCTATACGGTGCAGAAGCATGGACTATGGCAAAAGCGGATGAAAGCACCTTGGGTCGTTTCGAGAGAAAGGTTCTTCGTGTGATCTACGGTCCCGTATGCATCGAAGGGGAGTGGAGGAGAAGAAGGAACGACGAGCTATACGGGCTGTACAGCGACGTAGACTTAGCCAGAAGGGTAAAAGTCCAACGACTAAGATGGCTGGGTCACTTAGAGCGCATGGAAACCAATGCTCCGGCCCGGAAAGTCTTTGAATCCACACCCACAGGACAGCGCAGTAGAGGAACACCGCGGATCAGGTGGCGCGCACAAGTGGAAAGTGACCTCACCCAACTTGGAGCGCGAAACTGGAGACATCTTGCTAGGGACCGAGCTAGATGGAGAAGTTTGTTGGGTGAGGCCCTAGTTCACACAGGCCTGTAGCGCCACCTTAAAGTAAAGCAACATACAAAGAAAGTTGAACAAAATATAAATATTTTGTTAAACTTTTTTTCATTATCTCAAGCCTCTATCATAAAAAAAAAAACGTTGTTTTCATTTGAAAATCCTGGAACTTCGAAAGACAAGAAAAGCTTTCATTGATATTGAAAATGCTAATCGACAAAGAAATATGTGCACAAAGGTTAGCTTGTTATAACAATTCTATTAATAAGAAGCTATGTATGTAATCTAAATATTTTATGCAGGTACGTACCAGCACTTTTTGGGAACGTGAACGTGAAATGTTAGTAAACGATGATGGGTATTTCAAACAACATTTCAGAAGGAGCCGCAGAACTTTCGATATATTCTGCAATGAACGAAAGGATCTGAAAATGCAAGATACAAGCTTTAGCATTATGTAGGTACTTATCAAGTTGATTTTCAGGAGGACAAAGATCTGTACGAGCTCCAAACGAAACGTTTCGATACGAACATACAAAAAACTCCCAGTATATCACCACCCACCGTCTCGGATGCGGGTAAAATGAAAATATCCAAGTACTTCCTTTCACACAGTGAAGATGTTCTATATGGTATGTATTCTCTCAAGATTCAATTTTTTGAAAATTCTTGAAGTGCAAACATTCACCTAAGGATTTTTTTTTTGCCGTCATTAATCCTTTCCTGTGCTGTGATAGAGCAGCATATCAGCGCAGACAAGGCCGTAACACTAGCGCGTCTCGAAGAAGAGTTTCAACTGAAGTTCTGGGGACGGGTGGAATGGGCTCACAACATGAACCAACAAGTACTACAAGCTCGTTTGGCTGCAGCTATCCTCTTTGTTTACTTCAACCGGTCCTAACAATTCACTAAGGAGAAGCTAATTGTCTAGAAAATATATCATAGAATCAACAACAAAAATTCATTTTATTTAAAACATTTTCTTCTTCTTTCACAACAAATTTAATCCAAAATACTGAGCTTATGACTATTGCTTCTGTTCATTCAGAATCGCCATATATTGTGGCCGTCTGAGCAACTTATAGGCGGGGTTGAGGAGATTCTGAACGATTTCGCGTATGGCCAAAGCAGAAAAGTTCAATTCCTAGTTCCAAATTCGTACCAAAATCACACTCATCCAGAGCGATCACTGAAGCTGTAATGATGGGCTGCGATTTCTCCTGACTTTCTCTTTGGCTTCTTCCTTTGAGGACTCACCTGGCGTGTCCGAAGCACTGAGGATCTTCTTGATGTTGAAATCGCTGTCCATCAAGGGGCGATAGCCCACTGTTGTGGTTTTATTCATTGGAACAACGATTCCCACATTGTGGAATGTTTTGGCGCAAATTTTCCTAGCTCGCTGCGACTTGGCCTCAACCAGAGATTTTCTTTCATACTTATTCTCCTCCACAAATGAACTTATCGCCTTTCTCATATCTTCCAAACCCTTGTGATTGAACGGAGTTACCGGAAAGTCTTTCTCCAGGTGGTAAGCGAAAGCGTCGAACATATTTATGGCGACGAGTTTGAAGACGCATCCCTTGGAAACGTCATTACGAACTATGAGCAAGTCTTCTTCGTCCTTGGGGTCGTCACCTTCTACCTGAGCAATGATTCTCGGGAATTATTTCTCTAGAAGAGTCCTGAAACCAAATGTCGCTCGCCCCTACCCTTCCCAATCCTTACCTCCTCCTCCGTCGGCTTTGTGCTATTATGCTGGCTGATGTCTCCTTATCCCCCGACTGTATAGTGTACCACTGTCTGTCAATACCTTGTTTCCTTCCTGGGACGCTTATGGCTTAATTGCTGTTCGTCTCTCCTATTCCAAAACACATCCTTCCTTTAACTTCCCAATTGGGCTGGATCTAAGGTGTTATACGACCCGTGCCGATGATCAGCCAGGCTGAGGGCAAAATTTCTAAAAATAGCTCAGGCGATAACGGAGTATCCGGATACCAGGCGACCTCCGGATTAGCTAGCCTTATCTCTGCACAGATGGACCTCCCCTTTACTTCGCCTACTCGTGGAAATCAAATGGAAAACTCAAAACAAAAACATAACCAAAGGCAAAAACGTCAAACCGGTACCAGTATTCCAGCTACACCGGGCGGCAGTTCGGCGGCAACGTCGGCTGTCGTTGCACCTGTGCCAAACATCGGAGAAGGGATTGTGCCAAGTCACTGCCCATCTTCGTGTGCGGTACAGATTGCATCTACACCAGGCGGCAGTTCGGCGGCAACGTCGGCTGTCGTTATGCCCGTACCAAACACCGGAAAAGGGCTTGTGCCAAGTCACTGCCCATCTTCTAGTGCAGTACAGGATGTACAATTGGCGAAAACGCTTCCTCAGGTCGGTAGTGGAAAGTTCGTGAATAATGATCTTTCCACTACTAAAGAGAGTAAACCTCTCCAAAATGCTCCTAGGAGCTCGTATAAACAACGGCGGTATGCGATGAGGATTCTAAAATCATCTGGTTCAACACTGGCTGATGGAAGTAATCCCATCCTTAGCAAGAGGCAGGAGTGAGCTAAATCCATTCTAGACAAAACTAGTCGCCACGACTCCACGTCAAAGCGACAAATGTCTATGGAGGAGTCCACTCCCGTCCCTAAAAAGCCCAAAGTGCAGAACACCAGCACTCCCAACATTCCTATAGTACCTTTCACTAAACCTTTTAGTGATGTACTTAAGGAATCCAATAAGATCATAATTGCGGTCATTGATAGGAGCAATATTGATGGCACGATTACTTCTGACCGTTGACAGATTGTGAAACTGGAGCTCTCAGCTGATTTTCTAAAAGTCATGCGAGATCATCCGGGTCCACCGTCTGTAACAAGCGATGAGGGTTGGCATCAAGGTCATGTCAAGCTCATCGCTTGTAACGATCAGAGGTATCGTGATCTCTATACGCTTGCTGTCGGCATGCTGGGTGAAATTTGGCCAGGCGCAAAACTCGAGGTCGTTGCAAAGGAAGATATTCCATGCAAGCCTTGGATCCCTAAAGAACCCTCATGTCCAGATGACGTGAGAGCATTAAGATTAGCAACCGGACCTCCCTTGTCACGACTGGAAGATCGCGAAACTGGAGGAGCGAAAGGGTCTTTATCGAAGTGCGATTATCGCAATCAATAAAGACTCTGTGGCTTCTCTGGCGCGAGATAAGGGAGTGATAAGATACGGTTTCGAGACAATTACGCTCCGTATTTATAAAAAAGATGAGGTAGACGCTTCATGCGAGCCTCCACAACCCTTTTCGGAAGCTGTGTCGCAAGACGTAGGGGGTTCCAGTGCTACTATCACCTTCCCTTCCTTGGATGTGGGTGATGTTGTACCTGGGCCCTCTTCTGTCGCAGCACGGTCTTCTTCCGAACCCTCTTCAGAAGCTGTGCCGCAAGACGTAGGGGGTCCCAGTGCTACATCACCTTCCCATCCTTGGATGTGGATGAGAATGTGGCAGGGCTCTCTTCTGTCGCAGCACAGTCTTCTTCTGAAAACGTCAAAGGTTTATCCCTAATGGAGACCGATGACTCAAACGACAAAGCTCTCCCCAGTGAGGAAGAAGATGAACTATTAGGTTCTTCTTCGTCTGATCTGGATGAGCTGGATTTAGCAGTGGTGGAGGTTGATCTGCCAATTTGTAGCCAAAATGCTGCAAATACTACAGATTAATCTCCAACACTCTAAAACGGCTTCGGCCTCCCTTCTTCTCCGCCTGACAAAAACTGGGGAAGATGTCGTTCTCATCCAAGAGTCCTGGATTGTGAAATCCCTGGTTCGAGGATTGAGAACTCCTGGCTACTACGTGCTATATGTAACAGGAAAAGGTAACCCAAGGTCCTGCATACTAGTAAAACGTAATCTAAATGTATTTTTACTCCCTAATTTCAGTGATAAAGACGTCACCACAGCCAGTATGGTAATAGACAACCATACCTACTGACTGGTATCAGCGTATTTGGGCCACGACCACCAGGGCCCACTGCCTGGTACCATTCTGGAGAGGACGGTCGCTGAATCAACAAGACGTAAAACCAACATAATCATCGGTTGTGACGCCAATGCGCACCATACTACGTGGGGTAGTATCGATATTAATGACAGAGGTGAGTCTCTTTTTGATTATATTTTAACAACTAATCTGGTAGTAAGTAATGTTGGTAGTGAACCAACCTTCGTTACTAAAAATCGACAAGAAGTTTTAGATATGACTCTTGTCTCGTTACATCTCTCAAATAAAATATTCAATTGGAGAGTATCAAAGGAGCACTCGTTCTCCGATCATAGATACATCCAATTCACACTTATTGAAGAGTCCCCAAAACTGATCCAATGCCGAAACTATAGGAAAACATATTGGCCAAAATATAGGGCGACTCTGAAGAATCTGATTAAACCAGAACTTTCTGATCCGCCCTTGTGCGCTCTTGAACTCGATCAAAAAGTTGACGAGCTTACAGCAGCCCTCAATAAAGCCATGGAAACTGCCTGCCCCCTCACTACAGTGCGGGGAAAGAAGAAACCATATCGGTGGGCTGCTGATCTGGGAATACTCAGGAAAGGCTGTAGAAGACTTTTTAATCGTGCAAAAAAGACTAGACATCCCCAAGACTGGGACTCCTATAAGGAATCCCTCAAAAAGTATAAACAGGAATTAAGAATAGCCAAAAGTTCCTCTTGGAGATCCTTCTGTAGCTCAATAGAAGAATCCTCGGAGGCATCAAGGATAAGGAAGATTCTCTCGACAAATCCAACCATGCCTAGTTGTCTTAAAAACTTGGATGGTACTTGGACTAACTCTTGCGAAGAAACGCTAAACCTGCTACTAGACACCCACTTCCCTGATAGCTCCAAATCCGTTAATACAACAAACCATCCTTGGTCGGGTATTAACTTAACTTTTCCTCAAGGTCTTGTTACAAAAGAAAAATTGACATGGGCTCTGAATAGTTATGAACCTTACAAATCTCCAGGGCCAGATCACATCGTACTTACCATTGACATAACTTTGCCCATCATTGAGATGGTCTTTAAAAGTTGTCTAGATATGGTCTATATACCTCAGCGATGGAGAGAAGTAAAGGTAGTTTTCATTCCCAAGGCGGGCAAATGTTCGCATGTCAACCCTAAAGATCTAAGACCTATTAGCCTATCATCATTCATTCTCAAAACTCTGGAACGTTTGATTGATATCCATGTACGTAACAGCATTGATAAGAGACTATCGATGTCTCAGCATGCTTACTGCAAAGGAAAATCGGTAGAAACAGCCTTGCACACTTTGGTAAGAACTATCAAATACTCCCTAGAACAAAAAGAATATACTATGGTGGCCTTCCTGGATTTCAACAACGTTGACACATCCGCTATCACTTCTGCTATGACGACCCTAAACGTCGAATACTCACTCTGTGAATTGATTAATCTAATGCTAAAAAGCAGGATCATCAACTCTAAGATGGGGGATTTTTGTACGAAAAGGTCTGTCAGTAGAGGCACTCCGCAAGGTGGTGTTCTGTCCCCTCTCCTGTGGAACATAGTGGTTAACGAGCTACTAATATCCCTTGAGAGGGAAGGCTACAGAGTGGTTGCGTATGCCGATGATGTTGCTATCGCCGTCATAGGAGAACATCCTAATACACTGAGAGACCTTCTCCAAAACGCACTCAATATGCTCACTAGATGGGCAGATCACTGCGGACTTAGTATTAATCCTCAAAAAACAGACCTCGTCCTTTTTACACGGAAATACAAGATCCCAGAAATTGTACCTCCTTTAATAAAAGGTGTACCACTAATTTTTACCAATGACCCAAATATCTTGGTCTGATATTGGACAAAAAATTAAGTTGGAAACCTAATATTCAGGAAAGAGTTAAAAAAGCTACAGCAGCTCTTTTCCTTTGCAAGAAAGCCATAGGAAGCAAATGGGGTTTTCAACCTCGCATAACCTATTGGCTATACACATCGGTCATACGACCAATACTTATGTACGGGGTTGCAGTATGGTGGACTGCACTGGAGAAAGTCACATACTACGACAAACTCAGCAGAGTCCAACGCACTGCATGTCTCTGCATAAGCGGGGCTTTAAGAACCACACCCTCAGCAGCGTTGGACACTCTCCTCCATCTGACACCCCTCGACATATTCAGCAAACAAGTGGCAGCGAGTACAGCTATAAGACTCAACGCCTCATCTCAATAGGCCAACAACAATGTTGCGCACTCCATCATTTTGAACCTCTTTGGTTCTATACCAAAGTACATAGACTACACTATTCCAAAACCCCAATTTGGAAAAAAAACTTCCAGGTATCCATTCCATCCAGAGATTAATGGGAAGACAAAAACCTCCTGGATGACAAAAGCATCCATTTTTACACAGATGGATCCAAGACAAATGAGGGAGTTGGTAGTGGTGTGTACTCAGAAAAGCTTAATCTAAGCATCTCATTCCGCCTCCCTAATCATTGTAGTGTCTTCCAAGCGGACATTTTAGCGATCAAAGAGGTTCTTTTCTGGCTAAGAAAAAACGTGATAGCAACTTCTGATATCCGCATCTTCTCTGACAGTCAGGCTGCTATCAAGTCTCTTGACGGCGTCTCAACCAAATCTCTAACGGCCCTCGATTGTCGATCGTCTCTTATGGAGATGGCGCAGCAACTTAACATTCACCTATGCTGGGTGCCGGGCCACAGAGACATCGCAGGAAATTGTAGAGCCGATGAACTCGCTAAAAATGGAACCGTCATACCTATTTCACCTGAAAGGGAGAAGATAGTTATACCGATAGCTACATGTAAACTTCTGCTAAAAGAAACAGCTTTCGAGATAGCAAACTCTAGGTGGTACAATTTACCAACATGCGCAGCCACAAAACTAAAAAAAAAAACTAAAAAACTAAAAATAGGTGTCCTTACGGGACACTGTCTTATAGGCAGACACGCAATACGACTTGGTGTAGCCTCAAATGACTTCTGCAGGAGCTGTATGGACGAGGAAGAAGAAGAAACAGTCTCTCACCTCCTCTGCACCTGCCCTGCTCTTTCACAAAGACGCAAACTACATCTGGGAGAATACTCTTTTGATGATCCCAGTGAACTAGCTAAAAAGGATATCAGATATCTCCTTCGCTTTATAAAAAGCTCAAAATGGTTCGACTAGTGGGAAGTAATTCTCTAGATTCATGTGGTATCACAATGGGCCTTTTCTTTTGGCCTAAGTGTGTGGATTTTGTATCCGCAGCCACTTTAACCTAACCTAACCTTGGGGTCGTCACGCCAGTAGCCATAGTGAATTCCGGTTCCTCGCCTAACAAAGAGCGTTTGAAACTCTGGAGGATCATAAAAGAACCGCCAGTGCCGCAAATAGTCACCGGGGCTTTTATTCTCGACGTTGGCAAATTTTCCATATTCTGTAAATAAAAAACAAAAAGCAATAATTCTTATTTTGTAAGGAAATTGTATAAATAATATTACTTACCACGACCAAATTTATTTCAAAATGAAATATTTGTTTTGACAGTAGCAATCAGCTCTTTTGTTTATGTACATTAATTTGAGCGCTGAATGTTTCGAAAGGTTTGTTTGTTTAGTTCAACTTTGAATTGCTACTAGCTTTCAAAAGGTTTTATATAAAACTTGTGGTTTACGAAAACTTGTGGTTTACCAAAAATGTATGGGAAAACTTGAGTTTTCGATGTAGGTTTTCGGCCAAAACCGATATTTTCGCGAAAACCGGGTTTTGGACTTGGTGTGAAAAGCCAATTACGCACCAAAACCCGCACAAAAAACAGGATACATAACCTACAACTTCCATATACTTCATTGTAAAAAATACGGTTGTTTACATTTTTTTGCAATGTACCAAACTTTGTTTTTGTATTAATTGGCAAACAAAATGACAAAATAGAAGATAAAAAAGTTTCTTAAAAGATAAAAAAATATGCAAGGCAAAAAGAGCTTTCTCAGCTTTATTTTTAAAAGCTCCCTGTCTGTTAAGGGAAAAAATGTTTCATTTTTTCCTGCAGGGGTGAGACATCTGTATAAGTTTATTATATGTGCCCTTAGCATCCCTACTTGCACGTAAAACGCTGACTTAAGTGTTGTGTCAGAGGGTCTATCATAGCTGTGTGCTTCTTTGATCTTCATCTCATCGAAGCTGAGAACACAAAGCTTTTGATTTTCTGTAAGCTCTTGCACTGCTTTCATAATTTGAGTGATGGGTACCATGATTCCTGGTGTTAGGTCGATTTTCTGGGCCCATGTTTGAAGAGTTCTGATTGCAGGGAGAGGAAAATTGTTCTTTAAGGAATTTGTAAGCTCTGGAACTAGCAGAATATAGCGTTATTGGCCTGGCTATATCTTTCTCAGTCTATGTTGGTCCTTTTTTGCCCATTCAATTTTTTTTTTTATTTGACCATTAGTGAAAAATGTTAGAAGCTTTTCTTCTGAGTTGGACTGGTTCAACTTGGCTTTTTTCACTCCATTCTCCAACTAATTTATTCTCCTGGTCTTAGTCCTTAACTCTGTTTTGAGTCGCTCATTTTTTTCGCGTAATGTTTTTCCAATAAGTTTATAAAAACAAATTATTTTATACAATTTCAGACTGCGTGGATTGGATAGTACGATTAAGATTTTTTTCCTATCATAAATGCCTACAAATATTATAAGATATGTAGGTACTTACAATTGTTCAGTTAACACATCAAATTGAGCTTGCTCTAATTTTGGATGGAATATTTTCCATCACATTGCTGTTCAGACATATTTTCATGCTCGAGCTCAATGGGAACTTCCAGCAACCCACTCACTATTTTTTTTTGTTTTTTCAGATCCATTCTTTTCGACCGCTTTGTTGTGTCAGGCATAGACACACCATATAAAGACCGGAAACCTATCTGTCATTCTGGTTTTGCCTACAAGCTGAAACGTCAATTCTCACCAGCGTTGCCGCGAAGGCAAAAATTGTAAGGGCCATTTTGAGGGTAATTTCCAAAATGTGCGGGCCACTAGCCCACTACCCTGGAAAAAATTTGTTTAAGAAAATAATAACAGTTTGTCTTTTCTAAATAAAATTATTATATTTCAGGTCTTTTTGTTTACGGTATTAGTTATCACACTTGTACAAATTCCCGATCGGGCACATTTTCGCAACGCTGCTTCTCACGCACCCTTGTTTCTAATTCTAACATCAATTCACCACTGCTAACATCAATTCACCACCCTCTAACATTAATTCACCACGAAAATAAAGTATAGTGATGAGAAATTCTTTAGGGAGGCACCTAGTGGCTACATCGACATTAGCTATTGCATTTTTTAGGAAGAGTACGATAACTCAGCCGACAAAGTTTAATGACGGATTTGTATAGAACAGTTAAAACCATTAATTTTTTACTATGGGAGCGGGTTCTATTCTCCCCGTTTAGGCGTTAGGGGCAATTTAAAAAAATATGTACGTTAAATGGAAAAAATAATGGTAATACTTACAACTAAGTGTTATACATTTTTTTAAAACCAACACTTTTGTCTATTAGCTTGTTTTTAAATCAAGTCAAAACTATGCAAATTAGAATAGTTCGTTGAGATATTATATTTTTAATAAATATTTATTAATTCGATCATCTCAGATGCCAACTTAAGACTAAAATGGAAAAACATTTTCGCTGTAAACTGTCAACAAATATGGTTAAACAAAGATCTTATGGTTTCTTATACATGAATCACTTATTAGGAAAACAACATGTTCCTACGTGATTGTATTGAAATGTAACATAATATTTAATATCATATTTTATGATCCAGAGGATCGTGCTTATTGCTTATTATTATATTTTGGTTCATATTTTCTAATTACTAATGGAACAGACGTGTGTTAATTTGCATAGTTTTTGAAAAAATTGTTTTAAACTCAAAATTTGGGCAAAAAAGGTAAAAAAAGGTTTAAAGTGTGATTTTTGAAACTAAGATTATTTACTATTGTTTTAAGAATGCATTGCTTATATTTGTTTTTGATCAAAAACTGAAAACTAGATGATTTTGTCTTGTAGTTCTTGAGAAAACTACCAAAAAAATATATTTTAATTGAATTATTTTTTCCTTCCTTGAGTATTTACCTATGTACGTAGTCTTATTTTGATAGTAATAATCGAATATGGATTAAGGTATACCCATGATAAATTATTTTTTCTTAAATCCAGGGGTGAAATCGGCTAAGCTGATAATTGACTATTATATTTTCATTCCGTCTGTGTAAGATGCTTCAACTCAATTCAATTCGATTGAACAGTTTCGATTATAATTGTCACAATTCATTGTTGCTATGGTGAAATTTTAAAATGATTCCTATAAAATAGCTAAATAAAAGTATCAAATTGGTTGTGTTTAAATAACATTCTTACTTTTCTTGTGTTTTTTCGAATGTCGTAAGCTTTGTCGGTCACAAGAATGTGTTTTTGTACCTAAAAAAGTTAACTGAAAAAATGTTCCATTCTTTTTTTATAAGCGTCTGGTAGCTCTATTCAGAAACGACATATTTGTAGGAAAACGACTTTCACATTTTCTTGTGACAGCTTTTTAGGTATCAATTTGACTATCACCTTACATAGATCAAATTCGATTATTTTGACTGTCAATTATCAACAATCACCTTAGCCGAATCCACCCCAGCTTATTTAAATGCAAAAGAAACTTTGGCTAGAAGAAGAAGTGTCAAGATATTGTTAATTTTTAACTTCACTATATTTAAAAGTGTGTACTACGTATAATACACTTTTCAATTCAATAAAAAGCTATAATTGTCTGAACAAGGCATTTGTTGTATTATGTAAAGAAAACTTGAAATATATTAGCAAAAATGTGAAACACTGTTTTTTTTTTTTAATTTAAATGTAACATAAAGAGTTCTGATCCAGGTAAAATTATACGTTCCAAAAATTATCTTTTTTAAATGTTATAATAACTCCTTTTTTTCGAATTTAAAAAGGTGACTATTTCATAAAAGTATTTTGATAATTACAAAACAGTGACCAAGTTTTAACAATTACACTACAAGTTAAGTTTTTCAAATAAAAAAAAAATAATAAAAGTGTGACATCACCTCAACATCACACTTAACATAAGTGTTTATTTCTTTGAGGTGAGTTTAAAAACGTCAACAAAAATTCAGATTCCTTAAATCTCAAATAGCATTTTGCATTTGCATTTTTAGGAAAACAAATTTCATAGTTCATACAAATCTTCTCGCCCAAGAGTGAAATCAATTTGTCACACTACATCATTGGATACTTTTACTATTTTGGATGCATAACAGCGGTATTGGCCAATACCGAGGGATTCGTAAGGAGTTTGTATTTCACAACACTTTGTAAAGATATTTTATCGTTTCAGGAACAACACCATCGTCATTCTCAATCCAGAAAATCACCTTCATGCAGTACATTTGCTGCTTCAGCTTCCACTTCAATGCAACGTTCTTACACTTCAAGGATTCCAGGAAGGTATAAATCATTCCTGTAGGTACATTATTGTACCAAGGACACGACCGAATGAGTTCAAATGTTTGCATTTTTAAACATTTTTGATAGGAAAATACAAATATTGGAACTCACTTCGACGTGTTCTTATAATTTTTTTTGATTGTAACTAAAAAGTGTGAATGCAACTTTCTTACTCACACTTCAAGGATTCTAGGAAGGTATAAACCATTCCTGTAGGTACATTATTGTACCAAGGACACGACCGAATGAGTTCCAATATTTGTATTTTCCTATCAAAAATGTTTAAAAATGCAAACATTGAAACTCATTCGGTCGTTTCCTTGGTACAATAATGTACCTACAGGAATGATTTATACCTTTCTGGAATCCTTAAAGTGTAAGTAAGAAAGTTGCATTCACATTTTTTAGTTAGAATCAAAAAAACTTATAAGAACACTTCCAAGTGAGTTCCTATGTGGTGCGGAAATTGGTTCAAATGAGGATACCATATTGTGTCTACTTCCAAATTTAAAAATTTGAATCGATATTTGACGGTGTTTCCCTTTGGTCAGAAATGAAAATTATGTACTGATCGATCGGGAATCATAAAAAGAATTTTTTTTATGAGAAAAAAAGTGTAATTGCGCATTTATTTTGCTCTAAAAATTTATTTTTTTATTTAATTTCTTATTTTGACGGAAATTCATTTTCCCGAACAGCTGATACTTTTATGTTCACCACAGCAATTTAATAAAAAAAAACATCTGTCAAAACAAGTAAATACACCGCATCGAATTGTTGTTGGATTTGACATTTCAAAATGGACGTAATGTCAAAATTACAAATACAACAATGTAAACAAATGGGTGCTGGAGGGTAAAACGTACGAAAGATTCCGGTCTTTATATGGTGTGTCTATGGTGTCAGGCTCAGACAGTTGCTTTGGGTAAGCCGTAGGAACTGCACCTGGTTTCGAAATCCGATACCGTGTGAATCCTATTGATATTAATTTATTTCAGATTCTAGTTCTGAACTACTTTTTCGTATTAACTTACCCATTTCATACTTTGTATTTTTTATAAAATCTTCTCGCAAAAAGTGGACTACAAATTCTTGCATTTGGAACATTAATTTTATCCTTGCGTTGGGTGAACAAGGTCCACTGCTTTGAGAGATTTAAATTTCGTTTTGGAAATTTATGAATGCTGGAATCTCTCGTTATCTTCTTTCTTTCGTTTTTGTTGCAGTCTAAAACTGAACAAACACCCATGTTTATTATTAAATGTTTTTTGTTTAGTATAAATTATAAACAATACCATTTTAAATAACTTTATTGATTTAAAACTTTAAAAATTCACTTCCTTTAACATTCACAACAGGAAATGTCATGGTTCCAACACCAACACTCAGCTGGTGGGAGAAGGGCGTTATCGGTCGACTATTGAATGGCAAAACTTCCACCTGCATCATTGACTTGGTGGTGTTGTTGCTGCTGGTTTTGTTGCATTGAATGTATTAGTAGAGATGGTGACACGCCTGCGCCAGCACCGTTGAGGTGTACACACAAACACAATGGACAGCGCCTGTCGTTAAAAACATTGATATTATTTTGTTAAGAGAAATATAATATAAAAAAACTTACCTGTAAATCAGCGCCTTGTTTGCTTTGTCTTCCAGATTTCTTAAGGGAAGTGCTTCCTGCATTATGGTATGTAATTGGTAGCATCTAAAATGGAAACATAGATTATAAAATAAATCGATCATTGTTACACCTCCTTCACTGCAATTTGACTTACTTTTTATTCAATGAAGTGAACTGGTATTCTCTTCAATGAAAAGGTTTTTGCTCTGAAAAATATCAAATTATATTAAATATCGAAACAATTAACAAAAACCCATTGCTTTGTTTTGCAAAATTGAAGGTGTGGAAATGTCATTTCTGACAAGTCACAAAAATTCCATAAGTTTTTTTTGTAGCCCAATCCCCCATTTTGCTTTTTTTTCACCACTCACATGTATTCACCGATAACGAATTTGAAAGAGTTCACCTCGAATGGAATTTTAGAGTGTTTCAGGTAGGACGGGTACCGGTCGGGACCAAAATAACTCTAGTAAAGATATAAATCCTCGGTAGCCATATTGGTTTGCCTGCAAGCTAAACCGGAAACGGGCCTCATAAAGTATTTCTTAGTGTGCGTGTAATTTCTCCTCTAATTTATGAAATTTCCCCTAAAAACTCAGTAAATGTGTCTATGTATGCGTGAAAACACGTCAATTTTACTCGTTGAATTCTTCCACATTACAAATACAACAATGTAAACAAATGGGTTTTGAAGGGTGATACGTACGAAAGATTTATATCTTCATATAGAGTGCTTTTGGTTGGGACGCTAGATAATGTATTTCCTCTATCCCATAGAGAAATATATCTACCAAGAGAACCGACTTATGGGGTTTGCTCTCTTTCGACCTACAAACTGCACTGATAGGATTTTGCCCGTTAGCATAAGCATGTGTTAGTTGTCCCGTGCATTTCTTATGGGAAAATCCAGATTCTATGTAGTTGTTATAGGCTTTTGGGATCAGTATGGGGAAAACAATGTGAGGTGAACTCAGCCGTTCATCCGTTGAATTCAAAAATTGAAAAATTAATGCAATATTTCAAAAAATGAATTGTTTAACTTCTTTTCAGTGAAAACTGTGCTAAAAATAATATTTGACTGCTTTTGGCATACCAATTCTATGATTTTTATAAAAATTTTCGCTAAAAACTGAAAAAATAATGCAGAAAGTATAGGCGCACCCTAGAACTGCAATGCGAACGTGGGACAATTTGAGTTAAGCCCAGTTTTGAAAGATTAACAGCGAGGTGAGTATATTTTGACAATTCTACGAAAATGTAAACAAAACAAAATTCATTTCCAGTAATGCAAGTGAAGGTAAAACAATTTCAATAACAAATATTAATTTATTTTAATACAAATATATAAAGAATTTTCACTTAATGTAATCCTCAGCTAAAGAAGAAACTAAGGAGGATGTTGCAACAAAAAAAGTGGAATCTCCCGAAAAGAAAGCCACCAACGCCGAAATATTTATTCTGGAACGAAAAATCATCAGCCACGAAGAGGTACAGATTCAAAGTAAGTGCGTTCGTCACATTCATTTAAACTCAAATTTTATGAATATTGTTTTGTTTTTTAGTTCTTGTAAACTAGATTTTGTTCCTGACAATCAAAATCGCTCTATTCCGATGGGTTCTAATGTCCTCATTTTTAACCCGACTCGACTGTAGGAATGAGAAGGGCCCATTACAGCAAAGGGATCGATATTGCAGAAGACTGAAAAGCTTCGCTCTGAAACCTTTCTGCCATGCTTCATTAGTCGAGAGTGATATACATGTCGAGAGGTTGAGGAACCTCTTTACTTGATGACATTTTCCCTGGTCATTCATAGCCCGGCCAATTTGAACGAATACAGGTTGAATCAATTGCAGCGTTTGATAGCAGTAGCACATTCATGTCATGTGTCACCATCTGTGCAATGCAAAGCCCTTCTTTCAGCCAGCTACCAATAGGCGAAAGATTGCAGTGTATGCAAGCCCTTCCTCATGATGCGAACAATCGTTGATTTAATCTACAGTCAGTTTTTCAAGACAGTACCTACCACCGAGGATTGGCCAATTAATCTGTTCCACTATATTCTCAAGCATGATGAGGTAATGCTTGGGGCTACCAATAAAATTTTGCAGAAATTAGCAGTTGAATATCTTCCTTGTACATGTTTTAACTACTCTGTGATGTAGCTGGTTAGGATATTTTTATAAATAATAAAATAAGAACTATATTAGTTTTTTCTCTTTCTAATTTAAATTGTAGGTCTCTGGAATTTAATTGAAATACCTTTCTTCATTCATGATATATTGCTTTCGATGCCGTCAACATCTTCAATTCAATTTAAACCCGACTCCAGAATTACTATATCAATTTAGGTTTTTGAGATATCATTTTTTTATAATTTGAAAGCACTTATGTATATATACATACATATAAGCACAGATAATAAATTTAATATCTGTGATATAAGGCTTTTCCAAGCTATGAATTTCATGAAATAGTTTTTTTTTTCAAAAAAAATGTGTGATGATGTGTGATTTTTACTATTTCCTAAAACGAATTTGTAGTCTTAAGATTATACCATCAAGTTCTTGAAATATACTGAAAAAAATACAAAAATAATGTTGAAAACGGGAATTTCTTAGTTTGACCACATGTAGCTAAAATGGGAGTTCAGATTCGTAATCAGCATCAAAAATTAAACGAACTGTTTAAAACCACAAAAGAATTACATTCTAGTTTTTTTTTTTTCAAAACTTCAGGTAAAGTCAAATGAAGACTTATGTCTTTTATAACTAATAAGAATAACAAAAACTAAGTGAAATAGCAAAATGATTTAAACTGTAGCTAAAAGCAAAGATATATAAAGTAAGATACGTCATGTTTTAAAGGTTTTGGTTGTCTAGAATTTTTAAAGGGGTATATTTTAAAAAACCTGATGTAATAAAAAAAAATTTGAAGGTGAGGTTCGAAGTCAGGATATCTCAATCCTCTGAAAGTATTTTTTGTTTGGGTGACAAAAAAAAGTATAATACATATGAACGTGATGAACCAAAACGTGAGAAGAATAGGATTAAAAATACTAAGTTTTTAATTTTGTTAAATTGAACATAATCTCAATAAAAAAATAAAACCTACTTAAAACAGCTTATTTGATTTTTATTATTGTTTGCTAAAATCGAAACAAAAAATAGAGAAGGTATAAACCACTATAATAATTGACCTGAGCAGATCAAATTTGGAAAAACCAAAAAAAAGTGTTTTTCTTGGAAAAAAAATTAATGAATCGGTATTATGGTGATCAATGATCAATATTTTTGATAAATAGTGAATTAAAAGATCTATTGTGAATAGCTTTATTGATAAACTCGGTATTACGGCTATCAAACATATTGATACCCATCAAATATTCTATCAGCTACAAAATCTTCGGTGACAAATGTATCAAATATTCGTAAATGGTAAAGAATTGTAATTTAAATACGATTTATAAAAGTTTTTTGTAGTTTTTATTGAATATGCAAATTGAAGAACGAAATGCCTTCACTAGAATTGTCGTTTGAAGGCAATTGTACTGAGGAAGAAGGTTTATTGTGCAATCTAAAATAAAGAGTATTACGAGATGCTTCAAACCCACTGGACAAATTATAAATTCATGAATTAAAATAAGCAAATATTTAATGAAAACAACTTACATTATTCCGCCGAAATTATTTATAGACCAAAACACAAGAACTGAACACAAATGACAAACGTCAAACACCAAACAAAACCTATTCACAATCGTATATTGATTAGTATTCACAATGGGTGAAAAATTATCATTTGATACTCATAATACCAAATTATCAATAAATTGATAGAAGTTGTTATCAGTTATCAAATAATTGATAGTTGATAGCCATAATAGGGCTGTAAGAAGTGAAAATACATTGATAACGTTGAGTTTAAAACAAAACTATACTTAATTACATACAATTTTGAAAAAAACTACAACTTCATTTAAACACTAGCTGTGCCACGAACCCTGATTATTAACGGATGAGATTTAAATTTCGACGAGCGGCAGAGCCAAATCGACTTAGAATCATCTTCATTACAGGATTTGTTACAATACCACTTTGTTTTGATTTTTTGCTGAAAAAAAAACACACACAATTACTGGTTTCAAAGTTTGTGGTGGTTTATGTGAAACTTACTTTGAAGTAGTCTTGCCATCATGAGCCTTCTGGTCAGTGAACGCTGAAATTAAATTGTAGCAAAGTTGATTGGTTTTAGTTTATCATTATAAAATTTCCGCTCGTAAGTCGATTCGGTGATCAAAAAATTGTGTCAAGTCGTTTGTGACATTATTTTGCGAGGCAATTCCAACATCCCAATCGGACCATGTCACAAATGCACAATTTCCGATTGTATTATTTTTGGAAATTTTCAGCAGGTGAAAGTTGCGGGTTCTTCTTCTTAATTCTTGAAACATCATTTGGGCAGTTTGTAGGAGCATTCCTGTGTTGATGGTCTTCTATGTGATTCCAGTTAGTTTTTTACAGAATGCACTTAGTTTTGGTTATTCAATAGGCATTATGTGTTTAGGAATTCAGCATCTATTTTCCAGTCTATAAGTTTACCAAAATTCCTCCAAATTCTAAAATAATATATACGAAAATGATGAGATTTTCATTATTCAAGACTTACCAATGATTTTCGAATCCCGTCATTTAGGAGGTGTTCTCCCAGCAGGTTGCCTCAAAGTCGACATTTAGTTCATCACCTACGTGGTCTGTGTCTGCCTAAGCATCCGCAGTACCCGATGGCTCGGTCAGGTCAGTGTCCTTGCCGTCCCTTAGTGAGATATATTTACCTAGAAGGTAAAGATTAAGCAAGTTGATCACAATATGACTGTTTCGATTCGCACTTACACAACTGAACCTCGCGTGCTATTGCACTCTAAGAAACATGGGGTGCCGGCACGTAACTTGATACAATCGAGGATTGTCGATCTTCGATCAACTCGAAACAAATTATTTTTGATAGCACGTAATTTGAGACGAGTTCCATTGTGACTTTTACTTAAAAAAGTCATTGTGAACTATAAAATGAAATGTCAAATGAGTTTTCTTTGAAATTATTTCATTCTAGTTTCAATTTTAAGTTTTTTTCGAAATGTTTTTCTTTGATTCGGAGAGTGAAAGTGAAGGCGAAGAAGTGTCCTGTGCTAAAATCAAAAGAAGATATGTGAGAGATAATAGCAACCCATTCGAATTGAGTGAAAATGAGTAAATATTCAAAAAGAAAAGATAGATCATGTATAACATTTGTATAACAATTTTTTTTAGCTTTGTGTAGCAGTTTAGAGTCAACAAGGAATGTTTTTACACGATCGTTAGATCTTCCAGAAGACAGAAAAGAATCAGTTCCACCAGTTCTACAGCATATGTATATACATAATATTTAACATCAACCTACTTTTTTCCAATCTTTAAGATCTTTTTGCGGAGGACTCAGTCTCAGTCTGTTTTTTTATTTATTAACATATTATTTTGTTTTTCCATTTTTCTCATACAAAAATCGATGCCGACGATAACTAATTTCAAACGTCAATTTGAAGTTTGTGTGCTGCCGAATCTGGCGAAACAATCGAAGACACTCGATTGAACCAAAATGTGTGCTGCCAATGCTCGATTGTATCGACTAAACTCGGTTGTATCAAGTTACGTGCTGGCACCCCAGAAGATGTTGCTTCTGTCGGCTTGTATCATTTTTCTTGGCAGCTGATGAATCGGCGGAGGACGTTGGAAATCCTAAAGAACCATAGAATTTAAAATATCCATGTTAAGATTACTCGAAGTAAATTAATTAACTTACCTGATTTGTTGCTGTTGAGTCGTTCCAAAACTGGGCGATCGACTATTGAATGTCGAAGCTTTCACTTGCACCATTGAATTGAATTTCACAAAATCGATGACATAGCTGAGGATGTTCGCTAATTCGGAACTGAATTCGTAATTCTGGTGGTGTGGTTGCTGCTGGTGTCGTTGCATTCCATGAATCTGACTATTGGCAGAAACGTTGACACCTCCACCGTCAACGCCTGCGTCCACCATAGCCGCTGAGGCAGATGTCACCGATCATGATACAGCAGCAATTGAGTGTAGAAATATATACTTTACTTCAACAGGCTTCCAAAAACAATTTACAAACAAAGGCCAACGTCTGTGGTTAAAAACATTGATATCATTTTATTAAATTTTTTCTATTTATATATATATATATATATATATATAATTTATTCTATTCTATGGTGTTCACATTGAAACCCATAGAGGAAATATATTATCTAGAGTCCCGACCGGTACCCGTCCTACCTAAAACACCATCAAATTTTATTCGAGGTGAACTCTCTCAAATTCGCTAACGGTGAATACATGTGAGTGGTGAAAAAAAAAGCAAAATGGGGGATTGGGCTGAAAAGAAACTTATGGAATTTGTGTGACCTGTCAAAAATGACAATCAATTTTGCAAAACAAAACAATGGGTCTCGGATTTTAAGAGTAAGTTTTTGTTAATTGTTTTGATATTTAATATAATTTCATATTTTTCAGACCAAAAACCTTTATAATGAAAAGAGTATATACAAGTTCACTTCATTGAATAAAAAGTAAGTCAAGTTGCAGTGAAGAAGTTGTAACAATTATCGATTTTTTTTATAGCCTGTGTTTTCGTTTAAGATGCTGCCTCTTACATACAATAATCCAATTTCCCTCAAGAAATCTGGAAAACAAAGCAAACAAGGCGCTGATTTACAGGTAAGTTTTATATTATATTTCTCTTAACAAAATAATATCAACTTGTTAACGACAGACGCTGGCCATTATGTGTTAATTTTTGTGTGGATTGTAGACTTAGAGGTGCATCTCTCTGTCCAGTACCCAATTGCTGCTGTATCATGTACATATGTGCTTCCATCTCAGCGGCCATAGCTGCCGCAGGCGTTGACGGTGGAGGTGTCACCATCTCTACCAAAAGTCAAATGCTTTCAATGCAACAAACTGCAGCAACACCACCAAGTCAATGATGCAAGTAGGCATTTCAACATTCAGTGTAGCCGACCGCTAACGCTAGCAGCTGAGGTTTGGTGCTGGAACGACTCAACAGCAGTAACAGCAACTGCAGAGTAAGCAGGCAATTCAGGTTAGTTAATTAACTTGTGAGTGATCCAAACAGAAATATTTTAAATTATGATTCTTTAGGGCTTCCAACATACTCGACCTATTCATCAGCTGCCAGGAAATATCTATAATGCAAGCCGCAAAAAAAACGACTTTTGCAGTGGCAACAAAAGCAACATCTTCTGGTTCCACAAAGTACAACAGTGAGTGCGAATCGAAAGTTTTTTGTAAATTGTTTAGATATTTAATACAATTTGATATTTTTTAGAGCAAAAACCTTTATAATGAAGCAATTCAAGTCTATTTCAATGAATAAACGATAAAGTAAGTCAAATTGCAGGTGTAACAATTATTGATTTTTTGTATAGTCTTTGTTTTCATTTAGATGCTGCCAATTATAGCATAATGCAGGAAGCAACTTCCCTCAAGGAATCCGGCAGGCAATTCAGGTTTGTTAATTGATTAACTTACGAGTGATCCAAACAGGAATATTTTAAATGATATAATTCTTTAGGGTTTCCAACATCATCGGCCAATGCATCATCCACCAAGAAATATAATACAAGCCGCTGCTCTAAAGAAAAGACTTGCAGCAGCAACAATAGCAACATCTTCTGATTCCACAGAGTGAAAGTAAAAGAAAAGAATTCAAATATGTATATGGTGATCAACTCGCAAATAATAAAAGAAAAAAGCTGAATTAAGTAGATTGTATTTTTTTCTTTATTGAAGCATGTGTTCAATTCCACAAAATTAAAAACTTTTTTTTCATCACGTTCGTACACAACGTATCCCTTAACTTTACAAAATGATTTTGCAAAGTACAATGTATCTTTGCATTTAAGCTACAGTTTAAATCATTTTAGTATTTGACTTAGTTTTCGTAATTTGTATATTCGTTATGAGAAGACTCATGTGTTTTCATTTGACTCTACCCAAAGTTTTGAAAAACTTTAAACGGATTTGGAAAACCATCACAAACATTTTTGAAAAATAGTTACTTCATGAGTTTTGATAGCCTCTAAAAGCCTTATACGTATGTTACGAGTATATCCAATAGCTATAATAAAAATAAATAAATAAATTAGGTGGCGCAACAATTCGTTGAGAACTAGGGCCTTGTGACTTATGACTCTCAACCATTCCTATGTGCGAGTAATGTTGTCAGGAATAGAATATAATATAGTTGTTTGAATTTTGATATTTAAGGGAACATTAATAAAAAATGTACTTTTTCGATAATTAAATTATATAAAAGCTGATCTTTCATTAGCTCTGCTCACAAGGTAAAGTGGCTTAAGTCGACTTAAGCCAAAAATGATTTTTTTTAACATATAAATAAAATGAAAAATTATCTACATTTCTGTGTCTTCAGATTGTTTCTATTCCATCTAGAAGTCACGTTCAGGATTGTAAAAACGGCTTAATTCCAGCATATTTAAAAATTTGCTTTTGGTAAAGCGTCTTAAGTACATATTCTTTTTTCATCTAATTTTGTTTTGGCTTATGTGTAACTAAGCCGTTTTGAAAAAACTTAAAATTTCAGTTTTTTGATAAGCAAGACAATTTTAAGTACAATTAAGCCACTTTCCCAAAACCAAATCTTATTTGAAGTTAAATTTTATGTATACTTAAGCCGGTTTTCCATTTTCAGTTTTTAATGTAAATGACATAATCCTTTTTTCCTAAATGAAATCTGTGATTTTGTTTGAACTATGAGAACATAAGCCACTTTTCCAAACGAAAAGAAAAAAAATAAAAAAACTTTTTCGTTTGGAACAACGGTTTAACGGACATAAGTCACTTTACCCGTAACATTTTTCAAATAAACGCTGTTTTAAATTCAAATAAGCCATTTTACTCCAATCAAAGTATGCTGGATTTAAAAAGAAACTAAAAGGGGAAACTGATTTATGTACACATAAGCCATTCTAATTTGAGTTTTGAAAGCGTAAATACGGTCGTTTGATAAAAGTGAAATAAGTATATTTAAATTATTAAATCGTTGTACGAGTATTTAAGTGAAATTATTTTGCATAATATATATGTATTAACAAGAGTCTGAAAAAGAAAACATTTTAAAGAAAAAAAAAGCTTTAAACAAAAACAAAAAAAAAAACATTCGCAATAATTGTGTTCTATATACTATCATAAACAAAAAGCTTTTTAACATGAAAATGAATAGAGCAATGCAAATGATTCTTCTTGCACGTTTGAAAGGCGTTAAGAATAAGAATCCTGAACCTAAAGGTATGTTGGCTCTCCTCTGTCTTTGTAGTTTATTATTGTAGTACATTATGTGATTGGTCTTGTTTTATTTTTTAATTTTCATTTTATACAAAATACATATAAATAAACTACATATATTATATTAAGGGTATTCATGTTTAACACTAAGGCCCAGTTTTTCAGTAGTGAGTTAAGCCAGAGTTAGTTAACTCAAGAAAAAGATTTGTCTATATTTACGTCAAAAAGCAGTTTTTAAGTGAAGGAAGAATGCAAAAAGGCTTACAAAACAAGGAAGATAAAATATCAAAAGAATTAATAAAGATAAAATTGAATTAATTTAAGTATTTTGCTTATCTGCATCTTTGAACTAATTTTTATAAATGTTTGTATAAGCTTATAGGACAACTTATACCTATTATATTTGACATTTAATGCACAGAGATTCAATTATTACACAGCATCTAAGTAAATGAATTATAAGGCCGTTCATGCAAATTTGTATGTAAAGTAAATTTATAAGTTTAACAACTTTTACAATTGGATGAATTGTATACCCTTATTATTATTGGTATACCAGTATTAAATTCTTAAGAAAACAAAGATATTTTTTTAAATAATAATAAAAAGCAGATCATTCACGTTAGAAAGAAATATTATTTTCGATTTAAAGTTATATAAATGTAGTATCTTATGAGTTTGTTTTCCATAAAGGTGAAATGGGTTTAGTTCCAAGCTGCTCTGTTGAGAACCTACTAACTTCAACTCATCCTAAGGAGTTTGATGGTAAAATCTTATAGATATATTATCTAGGTGAAAGAATCTTAGTCAACTTTCGCTTTATTTAATATAGAAACCGAGATATTTGTGCCAGTTATGGCTAATGAAACAGCTACAACCAGTGTCAATGCCCTGACAGATACAATCATCACAGATTTGAAATCTACATTCGCCACGGATATGATGTCAGATGAATCATTTGACGAAGATGAAGATGATAGCGTTAAAGATCCAGACTTTCTTTTGCCAGAAAAATCACCACAAAGTTTCTTTTCGGGCTCAGACATTGATGATATGGCCACCCAATTAGAACAAAATTTAGGTTCAGAAGATCATATCCCAGAAAATAGTAATTTAAGCCCTGAGAATGTATCAACAAAAGAATCACGAAAGGGAAGACGTAAAAACGAAATTTAGGTCAGAACTACTTAACTAGTACTGGAAAAAACGTTCCTGCAAAAGGGATTAGACTGTTGACAGATTGCAAAAGAAAATGTATGCATAAAATTTCACCATCAGAACAAAAAATGATTTCTAAACAATATTGGAGTCTGGGCAACTATGATCTTAAGTTGGCGTTTGTGCCTGGACTGATTTCAATCGGAGAAAAAAACAATCCGTTCAAAGAAGAGCGGCAAACCTCGAAATCGTAAGTATACGTACTCATATTTCTTGAATCTGAAAGGCATCAGAACTCAAGTCTGTCAAAAATGCTTCAAAACCGTTTTGGATGAAACTGACCGCTTTTTGAAAACAGTTATTGCAAACAAATCGAATCTCCAGGTACCGTGGTAATAAAGGACATGCGAGGAAAGGGCGTTCCGACTAATAAAATCTCAGATGCGAAAAAAAAAATGAAGTCCTGAAACATATTATGAGTATCCCTGCATACGAGAGCCATTATACTCGAAAACAGTCCAGTCAAAAGTATTTTGACACAAATCTCAATCTATCAAAGCTGTACAATCTTTACACAGATATTACTGATAGCCCAGTTTCTTTAACAAAATATGCAGAGATTTTTAAGACTCTTAATATAAAATTCAAGAAGCCAAAAGCAGATACCCGCACAAAATGTGACTTGTTGGCTATACAAAAATCGTCAGTCACAGGAGGTGACCTTACATCGGTTGAACTGGAGCTAAAGCAACACCATGAAGACGTAGATTCTGCATATGAATCGAAAAAAAAGGATATCGAGTCTGCAAAAAATCACCGAGGTAAGGAAGTTTTCACCTTCCATCTTCAGGAGTGCCTTCCCACTCCATTTTTACAATCTTCGGTAACTTTTTATAAACGTCGTCAGTTAAATACATTTAATTTCACTGTACACGACTGCGTAAAAGGAACTCCCCACTGTTACATGTGGCATGAAGCTGTTGCCAATAGAGGTGGCAATGAGATAGCTTCATGCTTATTTGAACATATAAATTCGCCTCCTGCCCTACGACCAGACACTGAGCATGTCACTTTTTACAGTGACAACTGTTTCGGGCAAAATAAAAATAAGATGGTTGCAATAATGATGTTGATGTGCATTTGTAATGAAACCAACAATTTAAAGTATATTGATCACAAGTTTTTGATTCCGGATCACACACACATGGAATGTGACATAGACCACTCCATTATTAAAAGAAAGAAAAAAAGAACTAACTACAAAATTCACCACCCAAGAGATTGGTACCAGTTTGTACGGGGAGTCGGAACCAAAACAAAATTTGATGTAATTGAGATGTCTCGATCCAAATTTCACAACTTTGGGTCGATTGTTAAAAATAAATGCATTTTTCGCAAAGTTAATGACAATAACAACAAAATAAATTGGAGGAACATTAGATGGCTTCGTTTCACATCAGATGCTCCATTCAACATTTGTTATAAGAATTCTCTAAGCGAGCAAGAACCATTTCAAATACTCAATATTAAAAAACGAGGATGTAATGAACTAAGCACAGGCCCTCTTGAAATGATGTACGATGGACCAAACAAAATCAACGAAGCAAAAAAACAAGATCTTATGGAGCTGCTCCCTTTGATTGATGAGCAGTTTCATGACTTTTATAAGACTCTCTGCACTGATGCAAAACCAGAATTTCATCCGGATCTTACAGAAGAAGTCGAAGATGTTCTTTTGACTAGGTGGTATTAAGCTATCTTCTTTTATTACAGTCTAATTTTCGTATTAACTTATTTCTATGTTTTGTTTTCCTATAATAACTTTTATTTCAATAAAACTTAACAAAAATTTCCCAAGAGAAAAAAGTCTTAAGTAAAAATGAAGTTAAATTTAAAAAAAGGAAAAAACGGCTTATGTATAAGTAAGCTCACACAAGAATTGAAACGAAATTCTGAAAACCGGCTTAAGTAACATAAGCCAATTTAATATACAAATTAGAAAAAGGTAAAAGGGCTTAAGTGACAAATTTTGCTTATAAAAACTTTAATTAAACTTATTTTGTTAGTCCTTAAATGCATAGAAAAAGAGACGAAAATTATAATGTTTGTATCCAATTTTCATGTTTCTACACAAAACGGTTCTCCTTATATATTTTTTTAAAGTTTAAATTCGTTCTCCTGAAAAATGTTAAAAAACGACTTAAGCCACTTTACCTTGTGAGCAGAGAGTTATTAGCTGTTACAAAGATTTTTTTTATAACACACAGGTTTTGAAGGGGTTATAAAATACCTTTATATGTTTTATTAAAAGACAGTGTGAGCGTTAGAAAAATTCGAAAGGATTTAAGAGGAGATAGGTACACATTGGTCTTAAAGTTTTGAATATGAAAATGGGAACGAAACACAGAAACTAGATTTGCTTTTAAAATGGACTATTTTCAATTAGCATATGACTAAGAAAACGTCGAATGGCCTTTCTCAAAAAATGCTTCTTAAAGAATCCATATAATTGCATATGGATATTTGGAATGTTTGTTAGAAAACCAAACTCAAACAATTTGAAAACAACAAAAGAAATTTATTTATTTATTTGCTGTGTTAAAGCATCTGAAATATCTTTGTTTTTACTTTAACCACTTAACAATATAAAAATTATTTTTTCCGACCCTAAGCAATGAAAGACAATTTTTAAGAACATGAATGCCATTGGTAATAACTTCGGAGAAGTTATCAGTTCGCTGATATAGAATCCTCCAGCTGTGATGATTCTCATCGCATCAGCTGAAAGAAGATTTTTAATTTTAAAATGAATTACCTCAAGCAAAAACATAAAACTTTTCACTTACTCTCTATTGTAAAACATTTAGCTTTTAGTGCCAGATCAAGAATGGATAGTCCAGGCTCTGGAAAAATCTCAACGACGGAAGCTCCAGAAAAAATCTATCGGATTTCGTTGTAATTCAGTTCACCTAGTAATTCAACATTGTCCTTATAAAGCGCCTCTGTGACTTTTTTGGCTTGTTTTAGACCCGCCTCTGGAATGAGAAAAACTTAAAAAGCTAAAAGTAGTAATTTATTTGTTTATTAAAAATCACTTACATGGACTAGGCAGTGTCATTCCAAATACTGATTTCTTTTTTTCTACTCTGCTGATGATATCGTGGCCAGCCATTAAGTTGCCCATTTGGTCACTGCCTCCCATTTGGAAGCGACAATCGTATTTCTGAAGCAAATGCAACCAGTCATAAGCTTGGAAAATTTGATATGTGAATTCGGTAAAGCTCATTCCAGCATCCAGCTGCACTCTCAAGTCGCGACTGGACTGATGATATTGAAAGCATTGATGCCTTTCGAAAGTGTCTTCCCATATTGGCAACAAAGTCCTCTACATTCAGATTTTCGTACCATGATGCATTGTTGAAAGAAAGGTTATCAAAACGATTGAGTTTTTAAAGCGCATTAGGTTTCTATTATAGTTACCTTATAGGAGATAGGTCACTTTTGTTTTTACTAGTGTCCAAAAGTACATCCTGATGATTCTTGAATATTCTATTAAGCTGTTTTTCTATAGCAATTAATTTGTCTCAATGACCGACGACCCTAGTTGGTTTCGTTCTGTTTTTTTTTTGCCACTAGGATCACCGATAAGACCCGTAGCTCCTCCAACTAACGCAATTGGATTGTGTCCTTCTCGCTGGCAATGCAGAAGTCCCATTATTACCAGGAGATTGCCAACGTGTAGACTATCGGCAGTTGGATCAAAGCCGGCGTAGATCGTATGTTGTTTACTTTTGAAAAGTTTTGTCGTTTCCGGACTACTGTTTTAAGAAGAACAGAATGTAATTCATTACGATTTCTTGTAGTTTTTATAAACATACAAAACAATATACAACTTACCGAGCGGTGTCTGGAAAAAGATTCGGAAAGAATCCTCTATCAGCTAGAGCCAATAAGTTACGTTGGGAAATACTTCTTCAGATATGATGAAGGCACGTTTTAGATAGTTGACTTCGGATCATTTTGTATGAAATAGTTTATAAAATATAGATAAAACATTTGATCAGGAGTACTATTAACAACCTTGTTTTTATTAATTTTGACTTTTGTTATGATTTATTTAAATCGCAGAAATTGTATTTTGTTTTCCTTTTAATTTTCGTTGTCAAAATACTCACCTCGCTGTTGATCTGTCAAAACTGGGAACAACTCAAATTGGGCCACGTTCGCATTGCAGTTCTGGGGTGCGCCTATACTTTCTGCATGATTTTTTCTGTTTTTAGCGAAACTTTTCATAAAAATCATAGAATTTGTTTGCCAAAAGCAGTCAAATATTATTTTTAGCACAGTTTTCACTAAAAAGAAGTTGCAAAATTCATTTTTCTTAAAATATTGCATTCATTTTTCAATTTTTGAATTCAACGGATCTCTTTTTTGAACGGCTGAGTTCACCTCACATTGTTTTCCCCCTAATTGTGCAGACTTCACCAAGAGCCCATAACAACTACATAGAATCTGGATTTTCCCATAAGAAATGCACGAGAGAACTAGCTTATGCTAATGGGCAAAATTCTCTCAATTTAGTTTGTTTACCGAAAGAGAGCAAACCCATTAAGTCGGGACTCTAGATTTTTGTCTAATAAATTATGTATTATTATATTATACAATTTTATTTAATATAATTATAAATTATTCGCAATTACTAGTCACACAATGCATAAAATGTTGCCTCGCGTATCCCTAATATAATATGCATATTAATTATAATAAAATTATGCTCTGACAATGACACAAAAAATACAAATTCAACTTAAACTGTTCATTATGTTTTGTTATACTTTTTGATTTCTGATAAACATATGTAACATATATAAATATTACGTTATATTTTAAAAGTCTATGTTAGACTGAATGTTTTGTATTATAATTAATAATTTTTGTTGTGTATATAATGATTTTCCCTTCTTAATCCTATTAGGTATGTATTTCATTATAGAAATATAAAGATTCATTTTGGTTTCCTAGATTTTAACAATTGATGGATATTTTTCTTCTTAAGTTATTGGTTAAATGTATTTGACTGCATCAAAATAAGTTCCCATGTTTAGTTTATTACTGAATTGCACTATGTATCTGATTTCGTCATTTGCTGTGTTGTAAGCATCCCTAATTTATTTGTAGAATTTCGACATAAACAATATTTTAAGCCAAAGTGATTTGTGTATTTTTTTTCTTTTTTAGTTTATATTTTGATTGTATTGAATTCAACTATTTAATTTATTCATATGTATATGTAAAATTACAACAACGAAACACTTTAATAAACTTAAACTTAATATTTTAACAGAAAGTTGAAAAAAAAAAAACAATTTTAATAACACCTCGACTGTAATACCCAATTATTGGACAGATTTTTCTTTAAAAACAAACAAAACCAAAATGTCAAGAATTAACTCCTTTCTGTCCGAGTAATTCTTTTTACTTTTGTTTTGAACACAAAAAATATTATATTACAAAATTATTTAATTAAAAAACAAGCAACCCTTTTTTTTTTTAAAAATAAAACAATATTACATAAACACTTTACAAGCAGTAGTTCAGCCTTTTCTCTTTTTCATATTGGAAGTAAAACTATACAAACGTATGTATTTGTTTAAAACTGAATTCACTAGTGTACCTTTTTAAGAAATAATTTTTGTTAGCTCTATTTGAATTATTTGAGATTAACCCCTTGAACACAATGAGATGCAGCTGTAGCTAAAATAATCGCTGTAGTATAAGCTGTCAATAAAAACGCTCACTAATGTAGCAAAGGACGTCTACAATGGTGTAGCGCGGTTTGCACGTTCAACACATCACAGCTGTTTTGATAAATTTATTCGGGCATGTTCAACGCATATAAAATTTATATTTGAACTGAATTTGTATGATAGCATACTATAAAAAAGTTACAAAACCAGAAAAAAATCTCAAATGCATTGAAAGTTCCCAAAAAAAAATGAAAAGTCAAAAAATGAAATGGGTTTCCCCCATCTGTCATCTCAAATGCAGCTTGTGCGCCGCCAAAAGTTAAAGTTGAGTCAACTTTCGCTGCAGATAATTTTCTTACTACAGCTACAGCTTCTCATTGTGTCGATGTATAGTATTTTCGTATCTTTTAACTTTGACAGTGCTACAGGCAACAGCTACAGCTACACCATTGTGTTCAGCCAGTAAGATTGGCTGCGTTCAATTTCAGACAGATAGGGTATCCGGCTACCTTTTTGTTAGTGTTTTACGTGTAAAATAACAGCTGATTAAAAACAGCTGAGATGTCAAAAAAGGAATCCAAAGGTATCCAAGAATTTCTGGGGTATGTAGGTATCTGACAGAACAGCTGATTCAACACATGGTTGAATTTCAAGAAACTTGAAAATTGATTTCAGCTTTTTGTATTTGTTGGTAAACAAAAAGATACAAAATGGTAGTTGAAGTTGTATTTGAGGATGTTCTGTACATAATAGACGATGAAGAAGCTATTTGCCGCCGAATTTTGGAAGGTAATTATGATCTAGGTATTGTCACTTCATAATAGTCCTCGTTTCTGTTAGGATAGTTTTCTGTTAAACATAAATCGTTTAAAACCGGAGATTTCGCAAGTAAATTATTAATCGTATAGAATTCCAATTGAGCTAAGAGGAAATTTAACATACATAGATTACAGATTAAGGTTATCTCTTATTTATTAAATTGTTACGCACCTATCAATTCATCATCGTCCGACGAATCAGTTGAATTATCCATTAGATGTTTTATCTTACAACAATTTTGACTTCGAAGCTTAAATATTTCTCTGCTTTTTGTGAACAGCTGAAAGTTGTTTTTATTTTTTGACAGCTATCTCAATACAGCTATCCAACTCGTTCAACAAGGTATCTAAAATTCCACCTATCCAAGATACCCTATCCAACACGAGATTGAACGCAGCCATTGTCTTCATTATTCACTTTGAGACTGCGACTTAAAATTTTGCAATTACAATCAATAGACATCAAAGGCAAGGCAAACTAGTTGAATTCTTTTCATTCAAAACTTTAATGCCTTGTCTCAAATTGAATTCGATAAGTGCAATCATTTATAAATTTGAATTTGAATTATTCTTATTATTTACTCAATAGATTGTTTTATTTTGAAAAACTGGTAATTGAAAACGGTTATAAGTTAAGTGCTGCAACATAATGCTTATCCAATCTGCTGAAAGCAGAGTGCATATAAAAATTGTAGAAGAATATACATAGTAATAATAAGTGAAAGCCAAACTTGTATATCTTTGTCAAAAAAGGAACAAACGAACTTAACACAATATAAAATAAAACAAATAAGATTCCAACAATTATAAATAAATATATTAAATAATCAAACGAAAAACATACATTATTATAATGTAGGTATACAATGTTAAATGAAATAAGCTTAAACAATAATAATATTAATAATAAAATGTATAAAAATCAAATAAATATGTTCACTGTGTGATAACATTTTTGGATAATTCTTTTTAATTCTTTTTTTTGTATAGATTTTATCGTTTTATGTATAATTTTCATGTAAAAAAGATATGTAATATCCCACCTAGAATATTGTTAGCTAAATAAATCCAAGAAATAAATCGAAACTATGTATTTGGTCAATTTTGTTAAAGGATTATATTATATATTTGTTTATGGTATATAATTTTTTTGATGAATATTTTTGTTGTTTCATGGTTTTGATTTTCTTTTCAAGATTCATTACTCTGTTTGTGTTTTCTTGGTTCTGTTTTTTTTTCAGTATTGTTGTGTTTTGCTCTAAATTTTATAACCCTAAAACATTATACTACTCCTATCTTAAGTTTTATAAAAAAAAAAACAGTGTAAGAAAACAATATGTAAATGTTTGCCATCAATTATACATCTTAATTGCTACTCCTTGTGACATTGTCATGCTTATTTGGCATCTTTAGCAAACGTTTTGTGCGGAATTCATATGCTCGTCGACAGAACATAACTAGTTCTGGATTTGTGCTTTCTGGTACCGCTCGTGGGTTGAAGAAATTGGGCCTTTTTGGTACGACTGTAATGTCTTCGATATCTTCTTCGGCAGCCCTTAATCTACGACGATATCTAAAATAAATAGAAAAACACCAACAATCATTTAGATACATTTTTTCAGTTTGATAGAACAAAAGATACTTACCTACAATACTCCCTAAACACCAAAACGTAGCACTTGTCTTCTATGCAAGCGACAGAATTGTGATCGCGATGGCGCGATGCATACACCTCATCAGCACAATCGTTTCTTAAACGTCCCTGTTCAGTATGTTCGGGCCTGTAATACCATAGAAGCGACATCATCATTTCCCCTGAAAATGTTCAATCATTAAAAAGTTTATCTTGATATTATGATAATGTTCAATCATTAAAAAGTTTATCTTGATATATGATATTTATCAACAAATATAGAAGTTTTAAGATTTGACGTACCATCTTCAGGGTTCTCCCATAAATAGGCAACTTTAGCAACATAAGGCAATTCATTGTCTTCATTGGCCTTAAGCAGCACACAATCTCTAGGTCTGATTATATCTCCCTCAGAATGACGCATAGCAGGATAACAAGTTCGTACTACGTGTGGATCATCGCTCTAGAACAAAAAAAATACAAAATATGCAATTTTAATTGAGATTTTAAACTTTTAAAAACATTTAAGTTAATACATGGTTATAATGTTTAGTTATTTTGTGCTTTTTTGTTACCTATAGACGTTTAAGGTGTTTAATTAGAAATTAACAACATTTTCGAATGATGAAAGTGATTGTATTATCGATTTTTTAATTTATATATAATCTTATTTTTGTATTTATTTAGTTATGCGTGAATGTGCAGATGACTTGGTTTCTGTGTTTTTTATTTTTTCTTTGGCATTTGATTTGAACAATATTTTCTGTGAAATAAAATAAGTTTGAAGCCAATATTTTTAATTTTTGAATAGCTATTTGAGTCGAAAGTAAATTTTTACCAAGTTTTAGTATTGTTTTTTTTTAGGTTTTTATTTTCTGTAAAAAAACTGTCAATTCGATTTTTTTCAAAATTTTACTGAATGTTGACAACAATATTTGTTGAAAGATAAAAGTAGTTTAAAGCCAATATCTCAAAGTTTTGAAAAGATATTTGTGTCGAAAATCAATTTTTACCAACTTTTATTAATTTTTTTTTAGGTTTTTATTTTTTGTAAAAAAAACTGTCAATTCGATTTTCCTCAACATTTTTCAGAATGTTGAAAACAATATTTCTTATAAGATAAAATAAGTTTGAAGCCTTAATCTCAAGTTTTTGAAAAGATATTTTAGTCGAAATTCAATTTTTACCAACTTTGAGTAATGTTTTTTTTAGGTTTTTATTTTTTATAAAAAAAACTGTCAATTAGATTTTTCTCAAAATTTTATTTTATTAAACATTATTTTTCGTTGCACAAAATTGTTTTGGAGATGGAATCATATTTTAGTCGTAAAATTTTCGAGGTGACACATTTTTTTTTTCAGTTTTTTGATTTATAAAAAAAACCGTTTAATTGGATTTTTTTCCAAGAATATAATTGTTTTGTATCACGTTACAATATATATATATATATAAAATTTAATTCAAGTCACTAGCGTCATTGGATCATGAGATATTTAGGTTTGACCAAAATTTCCACCTTTTTTTAAACTGCTATGGTAAAAAAACCACCCACGCAATTTTCTTGAGAGCCCTTTCTGCATTTTCTGCCTTATTATCTGTATAACAAAATTTATTTGAAGTCGATATCACTTCTGGTTCTTGAGCTATGGACGACGAAAAAAACGTCAAGAAGACCCTTATTTGAACAGAAAACAATACATATTTTATTTTTTGCTGCACAAAATGTACTTGTCCATTTTTGAGGAAGTTATCCTTTTAAATAAAAAAAAAATAAGATCAGTTCTTTTCAAACTAGACAAAAAATATTATTTTAATTGTTGACACATTATGTACAATAAGGTACATACATGTGCATTGTAAATATGTAGGTACCTCATCATCCAATTGACACCAGTCAACAACACTTCATTAAGTTTAAAAAGATATAAAACAGAAAAATGTATTCTAGAGATTTTAGAAAATTGAAGAAAAAGATGAATTTATAAAAATAAAAATCCACAGGAATGCACGCAGCTAGCATTTACATATCCGATTATAAGAACTCGAGCTATAAAGACAACTTTGTCCTTGCTTTGTTTCTATTTCCAAAGACAACTGTAAATATTTTTTTTTTCTCGTCGTCGACAAGCGATCAACTCTCCTGCACCTGTTTTCAACGCATCACCACCAACCAAACCACACCACAAAAAATCAAAATAAAACGAGTTTTGTTTTCATTTGTGAAGAATGATCATGGTGTATTATGTGTGTCTGTGCATTAGGATTATGAGAGGAAAAGAACATACAAAAATGATTTCAGTTTTTTTTCTTTGCCTTAGTTTTCATTCATAGGAAAGAAGACGAGCAACATAGATTTCGTGTCCATTTAGTAAATGCGTTAAAGCTTTTTGAAAAAGCTCTTTTTTGGTTGATTTCAGTTTCATATATCATTTCTCGCCATAAGGGTGAGACATCTGTATAAATTTATTATCTGTGGTAATAGTTTATTTGTGGGTATAAGCAATTAATGCAGAACAAAATGGAAAAGAAATTGTTGAAAATGTTATACTTAGGCGCCAGTTATAGCTATCATTGGTTTTCATCATTGAAAACAAACATTGGAATTTTTTTGGCAGGTCGTTTATAGCTATCATTAAAAATTTCTGTCATTGAAAAATTTTTCCTGATTGAAAGCCACCGAAAATTTTTTACTGACAGACATCTGTCATTGGAATTGGGTGAAATTGGAACACAAATCAGTGGAACGATTCGTTTCACTTTTGAACATAAAAGTATCAGCTGTTCAGAAAAATGAATTTCCGTCCGGAAAATAGAAAAATACAATTTTAGAGAAAAATAAATGTGCAACTAAACTTTTTTTTCTCAAAAAAAATTCTTTGTGTGATTTCCGATCGATCGGTATATAATTTTCATTTCTACTCAAAGGGAAACACCTTCAAATATTATTGCTCAGCAATAAGTACCTGAACTACACTGTGATAATTTATGTTTGTCTTTTTAATTTATTAGTCTCTTGTTTTTATTGTTAATTTATTAAATAGTTTAAATATTTTTCTTTAATTTTTTTTTTTTTTTCTTCTTCAAACTAAATAAAAATTAAATTTAAAAAAACAAAACCAACAAAAACAATGTAAAATACAACAACAAAAAACAACATATCTTAATAAAACCCCTGAAGAAGTCGTGAGTAGCGACGAAACGTTGGGTAAAAGATGGAATAAAGTTTTTTATTTGCATTGAAAATCAATTGACCAAAATAGCCTGCATTGCCAAACATAAATTTAGAAAATTAATATTTGTAATTTGGAAAATCATTATACAATATTTTGTTAAGAACTACCTAGCGTTTTACCTTAGCTTTAAAAAAACCTATTATATTTTTTGTTTGCATTTTTAGAGAGGTATATTTCAAAAAAGTGACCTAATAGAGAAATTATAGTTTGGGATTCATATTCAGGACAACACTTTTATTTTTAATGTAAAATTATTGTTTTGTTTGTGTGGCAGAAAAAAAAATTAATTTTGATGACCAGTGTTAATATGAAATTCATTATAAAAATAAAACTTACATTAAGAAAAACAGCACCTTGGAATGGCTCACCCTCCCAACGCCAGCCGTTATTCCATTTCGGCACCACATCAGGTCTCGTAGGTTGAACAGTTTCATCGACCTCAAACGAAATGGAATGTTTATGTTTGGGTCTTTTACGGCACCCAAATTTCGATCGCGAACGTATTCTTTTCATGGTTCCGTTATGCCTTATATATCGTGGTATTGCCGGACGCAAAAATACGAATTCGGAGGGCGGAAGTTGTGGTACTGATTGAGTAGCGGCATTTGAACTCAGTGACGTCGAATCTGTTTCAGCCTCATCGCTTAAAGCATCTGGAATTCCTGACGACGCAGTGGCATTCGTAATAGAAGTTTTTGAAAAATCATTATTATTCGCCTCTGAAGAATTGTTATTATTCGAAATCAAAGTCTCATCATGATCTACGTTTATGACACGATTCTGATCAACTTCGGACAATGGAGCAGGTTGTATAGAACTTTCCGTTTGAGTCTTCAACTTGTTGTTTTTTCTGTTTGTAGTAAAAGACTTGTATTTTTTGTGCGTTTTGGATTTCTCTGACCCTGATACAGTCATGGATAATTTGCTAGCTTTGGTTGAGGTAGACGAAGAACAGTCCAATAGCTCCGTATTGAGTAGCGATGAAGATGGCTTCTTGGTTTCTGACTTTGAACGCGCCTCAGCCGTCTTAGATTTTTTCATTTTCCGCCCAACTGTTGCACACGAAGGTATGAAATGGGTTTCTGGTTCTGAGAAATATCCTCTTGCAACCAATCCATTGGACTTTTCATATGCAGTGATCAATGACCGATTACTTTTCAGTAACAATGATTTTTTTATTTTTTTTTTTCTTGCAGCTTGACGCCTTTCAATGCGCTGAGCTAATGCTGCAAGTCTCTTTTTTTCTCGGATTTTTTCCATTCTTTGCTCAATGGCAATAAGTTTTTTCTTCCTTAATCGAAGGCTTTTCTTTTGCTGATCTGTAAGTACTAGTTTACGTTTTCGGACGACACTGTTTCTTGAAGACTTTTTGAACTTGCCGAAACGATTCCGTTTTTCAACTTTTCGACTGAGGCACAGATAGGACTTGGGTTCTGTTTGTTTGATGAGGCTTTTGTAGCTGTTTGGTGGTGATTTCTTACACTGATTCTTGTGGAATTCGAGAATTTTAATGCGCTGTTTTGGTCCATCCATGGTGGGACTTATTATTTCAATTTCATCATCTATAACTGATTTTGTACTGGAAACTTTGATATCTTCAGACGATTCTAATTCTGTTTTGATTTTATCCAAATATTCCCTTTCATCGATGCTACCAGGCAAAACTATTGTCAATTCATCATCTTTTTCTGTTTTGATTTTTTCAGATTTGATTTTGGTTTCCAGCGTTAATGGAACATATTCTTCGCTTTTGTGATCAATGTTGTTGTTAGAATGAATATGACTACACAAATTTTGTGCCGGGTCATTTTTGTCAGCCGATTGCGTGGAAGTGTCTTGTGGTTGTATTGGATTTTTTTGAATTTGTTGTAATCGAACCGGGTTATGCTTGACAGCTGACCCAGCATAAACCATTTCTCGAGCCATAGTTTTTCCTATTCGAGCTTTTCTACCAACTAAAAGTTGTGTGGGTAAAGAATTTTTAAGGGAAGCCGGTGAAACAGTGAGATCAAAAGCTTCAATAGTACAAACAACATCGCTATTGATTGTATTTATTTTTGCAGACTCTTTGTCCAGCAAAACTGCTTCCTCGATTGGCTTTTCATATGCCAAAGGAGGTGTAGGAGGCTGTATTACATCCTCTTCATATTGACTGATCTTAGAATCAACATCTATGTTCTCGGACTTAAGCTCGGACTTTAGAGGTTTTAAAAGTTCAATTTCATCACACGGCTGCACATGACGATCATGATGATGGTGCAAAAGCGTATGGTGGTGTGGATGATGGAGAAAATGGTGATGGGCATTTGTGGCGGCACCGGCATCCAATTGTTGATGCATTATGTTGCTAGTATTATTTGTAACTGGGCCTCTATTGATATTCAACTGTTGTTGTTGCTTGCTACTATTGTTAGCAGTTACAGTTCCATTGTTAAGCATAGCTGACACTGGGAGCACATTGTTGTTGCTGCTCTTCGAATTCGGAGTCACAGCCGATTTGCTGATCTTGCTGTTGACTGTGTTGACTATATTCGCTGAAATTGCTGGTGTCATGACTGCTGCTGTAGCAGCTGTGGGATTGCTGATGGTGGTGTTGATTGTTGGTTCTGTATGGTTGGTATTGTTGTTGCTGCTGGTGTTGCTACCAATATGAGGCCCAGTATGGACGTTTTTTGGACACGACTGTTGCATTGGGCATGGACATTGTGGTGGATATTCTAAAAAAATATAGAATTCAATAAAATTAATTTAACAATGAGTATTATAAACTTTCGGTTTAATAAAACAAAATAAATTAATCGACCTTGGAGTGGACTATAAATTATACAAAATAAAAAAATATTTTTTTTCTTCATAAGATATTACATATATATTATATATCTATTATTGTTAAAATTAAAAAAATAAAGATACAGTATTACCCGCTTAATTGAACTGGCCATTTTGTCAGATTTTTCGGTCGATTATCCGGGTGGTTTAATAAACGGAATCCCGTTTAATTGACCAACCTGTTAAATTAAGCGAAAACCGCTTGGTCAATTAAAAATAAAATATTCATCTCAATTAATGCCACTGACGACGCGACGATCAAAACTGAAATTGCAAATGACAGAAAACAAATAACAAGGAGCTGTCATTGGGCAGGTTCAGACGACATAAGGGAGTTGAAAATAAGGAAAGTTACTAGCATCTGATTGGCCAGCTACCAAAGAATTACCTTCCAATTGAGGCAACTTATTTGGAAAGTTGACTGGAAATTAAGACAAAAAATCTCCCTAACTATCAAGTCAAATCTACTTCTGTCAAAATGACAGTTTTTTCGTTCAACTGAAGACTGAATTTTATTACTCTATGATTTATTTATTTTCTGCAAAACTTCATTTAATATTTTCTTTGAAAGGGTTTCTTGTCAATTTGTAAAAGAAATAAATAATCATTTCTTTACAATACAAAATACAATCGGAGTGTTTTGTAGACAATAATGTTTTTGGTAGTTTGTGTACTATCAACTTAAAGTAGAGGTTTGTGAAGTAAAGTTCTGAATTTTAAACTAATGTCACTTGAAAAACTAACTAATTGCCTTGGTCAAAATGTACGTTCAAAGAATGAAGTTGAATGCAAATGAAGTCCCTTATGTTGTGTGAACCTGCCCATTTTGTAATTTGTTATGAAGTAAGCAGTCCTGCCAATTTAAGTGCTTCCAAGTTACAAAAACTTACTTCGATTATTAATACATTTATTGATTTTGGCTTGTTTCAGTTTGTAAGTTGCATTTTTTTAATATCCATTAAGCGACTAATTCCATTAAACGGAGTTCAACTAACCGAAATAAAGCTGTTGTATGTATGTATATGGGAAATTTTCGAACACGATCTTTTCGGTCAATTAAGCGGGAAAATGAATTAAGCGAGGTGCAATTAAGCGCAAATTACTGTACATAAATTCATGGTTTACGTGAATTAATCATAATGTACATTACGCATTTCTATGTATGCGAAAAACCATACTTTTCCTTACCCATATAGGGGCTACGGGTGTAGCATTGACCCCCACCGCCCGGACTATAACCAGAATAGTAACCGGGCGGACCTGGATAGTGTTCTAAATGCTGCGTGTGCGTGACTCCTGGTCCTGCGGGAACCAATTGTGTTCCAGTGGGTGGTCCTGATGGTGACGGTTGACCTGCAGGAGGTGTTGACTGTTCATATATATCAGATGGAGGAGGTGGCCCCGAATGCGGTCCTGGTTGGTAATACGGTGGATAACGCCGGTATGATGGTGGAGGTGGAGCACTCTGATATACTTTGGCTGGAAAGTATGGTTGATAGGGTGGAGAATAGCACATCGCCTCACCTGGATAGGGAGAGTAATAATTGGGAGGATACGCCGACGTATAATGCATTTGATGCATTGATCTTGGATATGGTGGTGCACCTTGATGAGCGGCTGCTGCAGCAGCTGCTGCTGCTGCTGCAGCTTGTTGATGTAATTGCTGTTGTTGGTGTTGGCTTTGTTGCTGTGTAGCAACACTCGTCGATTGTTGTGTACTCTGTTGAGTTGGGTAACGGAATGTTGTCAAATCACCACCGGTTATTAGAACATCACTGTCTAAACTCTCCACCGTTGATGTAGATGAAGGTAACGGTGGTAATGGACTTCCGTCTGGATCAGAGTCAAGAGAATTAGGAATTAGCTTGCTCTTTGTTCCAATTGGTGGTTGAATTGATGATTGTTGCTTAGATGCTTGTTGTGGTGTTGCAGCTATTGGTTGTAGCACATGTGGCGAAATTAAAGGGCCAGCCGGTTGGTAATAACCTGATAAAAAAAAGAGAAATTAACATAAGTTAAAATTTAAAACTAAAAAAATGCTGTCCAATGCTCATATCGCACTTCATGCCTTAAAAATATGGAATATAATTTGTAAACAACTAAAACCAACAAAAAAGGCTATTAACATACATAAGCCCTTAATGAGGACACACCAAAATTCGAAGATTAAATACTTTTCGCAGAAGATTTCTTACATGAAATTTAACCGTACATAAAAAGGCTAGTAGCAGTGTCATGATAGTTAGTACGTTGGACTGTCATGCCAGAGGTCTTACGTTCGATGCCTGCCTGTGCTATCTAAAGTTTTTTCACAGGTACTGCCTCTTGCGAGAAATTCACAATTCCTCCTAGAATAATTCTTGTCATGAAAAGTGCTTTCGCAAACTTGCCATTCGGATTCGGATTTAAACTGTAGGTCCCTTCCATCCCTGACAACATTAACCGCACACAGGAATGGTTGAGAGTTGTAAGACACTAGGCCCTAGTTCTCAACGGACTGTTGCGCCACCTAATTTTTTTTAAAGGCTAAAAAGGTAACTAGAGGGAACGGAGCAGCTTTTGTTTATTTTTAAACTTAAAAGAAACTGCATTTAATTTATTCAGTGACAATAATTGTTATAATTTACATTATACGATACGCAGCTTACGCAAAAAAAAATCAATAACTTTATCTTCCACATCGCAAGATGAAAAGCCTTTGAACTGGCTACAACTGCCACTTGAAATCAAGTTTTCATACTTATTAGGGCACATTCTACAACCGAGTCCTCTGCCATCAGCTTTTCTTGCTTCACTTGCAAGGCACACTGATATACATTATACAAGCTTCGTCAGCATCTTTAACCTGCATATCTTTTAAAAAGAGAAACCATGGAGCAAGGATATAATGTTTTAAAACGCGAAAGGCTCCTTGGTGCGTTCGTAATGAGTTATTTTTATGTTATGTAAACGGGTAATTACATTAAACAAATTATTGAGAGGTGAAATGGGAGGCAATAATGTTGAGGAAGAAGAGGGGATTTAGGATCGAGGATAGGTTGGGAGTGTGGAAGATTCAATGACCACATAAGGGTAGGCCAGAAGTAGGATGGGAAGAGGAGGTGTGGGAGTTGGGATAGTGTCCACTGCAAAGGCAGTGTCATGCTCGCGATGCTCGGCTAAGCTCGCCGGCTGAGGGGGGGAACATACCTTCGTAGATGGACCTCACCTCTTTCAAAACTAAAATTTCATGCCTTTACTTTACTTGAAGATCCCGAAACATTACATACACATCACTCTAAAAGAACAATATATACCGACATGCACACGACACCCACAACACGACTTCGAAACTAGTACTACACATAGAGCATACCAAACAGGACAACCTACACACCGCCACCAGACACAGGACTACTGATACACCACAACTGACACACCATCACCAGACACACCATCACCCTCAAGCTGAAGTTAACATCGTATGACCCGGTGCACCCCCTCTGAAAAGCGGAATAAGCACCCCATCCTAAAGAAGGACTGGACGCAAAAGTTGGACTCAATAAAAAAAACGCAACGAATCGATTACACCGTAACGTGACTTACATTTTATTTAGCATACGGAACTTTTAGATACTTATACATATGACAAAAAAAAGGAATATAAAAAAATTATGATAATTTGGAAATTCGAAAATAGGAAGAAATTTAAATTTTCAAATGATTTAAAAAAAAAAAACAAAATGTATCCTCAATAGTATATGTACCTAGTGCACACTTATGTATACTAAAAGAAAAGTCTCCGTATGGAGGAGACTTAAGTTCCCTTGTTATTCCCGGAAATATATTCTGTCTTACTTTTTGGAAACGTCTGTATCTGTACCTATTTTTTTTCCTACCTACTAAAAGCTCTCTGTAGGTAGCTAACGGGACGCAAAAGGTTGCTTCTACCTCGACAGGGAGGGGCCTGGGGAACCTACGCCGCCGCCCCGACGAACTCTACCCGTAATTTCGATAAGCGTTATACACATTTTTTTTATGATGTTACGTTATTAATTTCTTCCTTTCTTATCAGTTATATATATATTTACGAATCCTTAAGTTTACACATTTGAAATAATTAATCTTTACATGTTAGTAGGACATCTATTCTATTCCCTTTTTTTCTTACTTTTTCTTAACACTTTTGCTTCACTTTTTTTTAACATTTTGAAATCTGATTAGATGTTTCCATCACACACTTTCAACTACTAATGACTTCTAATTGTGTTCTTTTAACGGTTGAGATCTTCAATTACCGTATAGTTTTATTATTTCCCGCAAGGTTCAATTAACTATTTATTTCTGCATTGTCTTTTATCTGGCTGGACCCTTGCCTTAAAGCTCAATTCCACTCCTATCTAATCTTACAAGCTTTTTCCTATCAGCCTATCTCGGAACCCTTTCCTTTTCCTACTTTCCTAAACTTCCCCATTTCGCCGATACTTTTCATTAAATATCTTATTTTGTATATATTGTTGTTCTTATCACACCTAAAAAAACATATACCCGTCGCACCAACGTTTCCCTCGTCATCCTTTTCTACCCTATTACTAATCCTTATATTCTTTTCTTTGGTCTCTTTTTCATTAACTCAATATATGTATGTATGTATGCATCTATTTCGTCCTTAAATGCGAATATAACTAATTGTCATGTCAGTAGTCAGCCTTCTAAAACATAAAAACAAATCCAAAAAAACATAAACAACTAAATATACAAAAATAAAAATCTAATTGCCCTCGATGCAAACCAGAGTGCCCTAGGTGAGTTACTCCTGCCTATTCTGACCAGAACCATCGACTTGGGTCTTACCCAGTTCATGTTCCTGGTCAGCCTTCTACATTTTCTTTCTTTTTTTTCAGGCTCCCCAGGGACAAATCTTACCAACAAAACGACAATGAATTTTTGAGAAATAACAGGTGCCTACACAGATAAACAAGAAGAAGAACAAGGAAAATTGACAAATTGTTTTATACTCCATTATTCTTGCTCTTATATACCTCTAGGAATACAAAAGTTTAAAGATACTATCACTTGAACGGCTGTAGAACGAGTAACAGTCATACAGAGAGACGGACAGTCAAAATCTCGGAACTCTCTGAATGCGTATTTTCTAACGTTGCTGCTTATTATTTAAGTCTGATCAAATATCGAGTTCTATATTAATTGAGTTGTGATAAATTGATCTAGTACATTTGAAGTGATAACAAGCAATTTTAAAGAGCTCCTGTGAATTTTTATTGAAAAGTGATTGAATTACTAAAATTAATATTTAAAAATCAGATCTGAGTTATAAAAAACCCAAAAGAAATACAATCGATCATTCCAGCAAAAAAAAAAAAACCTAGATGAGTCGTTATTAATTGACAAAACAGAGCAAAAGAATCTTTGCCTTGCGAAACTGAAATCCATCGATATAAAAATGAAACGAACTCCTACCAAAGTCAACGCAAATGAAGAATCGACAGCAAAAAGGAGTCGAAGTCTCATGGACGCTTCTCCAGATATTGCTTGTACCCAAAATAATAATCAGCTTGCAAACACCCCGGTCGGGAATATGGACGCTGCTAGTTTGATTGCAATGATGCGTGATTCAATGGAATTAATGCTCGACCAAAAATTGGGTAACTTGCCAACAAAAGCCGATTTCGAAGGTATGGGCATCGAGATGAAAGCGCTGCGAGACAGCAATAACATGCTGCAAGTACAGCTACAGCAAGTGGCATCCCGGTGCAATACACTAGAAAGACAGGTTGAGTTGATGGAGCGAAAGGCAAACGAGAAGAACATTATAGCGCATCCAAACTGGAGTAGACCCAGCAACAAAAGACAAAGCTATTTGTGTGGAACTGTTGAAAGCTAACAACGATAGCATAGTAGAATCTACTAGATCATTGAATTTGGTTGGATCGATGGCGAACGTAATGGTGAAAATGCGTGACAGCGAAGATGTTGGTAGAGCTTTGAAAGCGGCATCAGCACTTCGAGGAACGGGAGTATCCATACACCGAGACTATCCAGCAGCAACTCGAGAGAAGAGGAGATTTTTATTAAAAATCAAAACACAAATAAACGCACAACATAGAAGCATTAAAACACAATTGAGGGGACAGACACTTAAGGTTGAGGAAAACATATTTTATTTCGATAAAAACAATGAAATTATGTGCGACGGAAAAAAGGCAGCTTTTTTTTTGCAACAAATACTGGGTGGCAATGACATTTCATTGACATATGTCAACGATCGATATAAAGGTGGCAACTCAAATGAAGCCGGGTGCAGTTCTTCTCAAACTGTAAGCGCATTAGGGTCCCAACAAAATTTTTAAATGTAAATGCCGTCTGCCTTAAAAATAAAAATAAAAGCAAAAAAAAAATCTGTAAAAATAAGAACTTAGAAAAATCGTTATATGTAAAAGAAAAAATGTAACCAATTATAAAATTATTTCGTATAATGTATCAGGTCTATTAAATAAGATTATGTATGTAGATTTTTTTAAATTTATCAATCAATTTCATTTTGTTTTTGTACGAAACATTCCTTAATGAAAATAATTTTAAAGCTATGGAGGGGAAATTCGTTGACTATGATTTCAAGTGGATACCAGCAATCAGAAACAATACAAGAGGAAGAGCAAGTGGAGGCTGCTACTTTGGGTATAAAAATAACTTAGTAGGAATCGCCTGAGTTTGGGATAGAGATTTTGCTCAGCTGCAAGAATTGGTGATGAGTGATGACATCCAAAACTCAATAATCATAGGTGATTTAAATGCTCGCACAGCTGGTGAAGCAGGAATAATAAACAGCAATGCAAGAGGCAACAAACTCATCGAGCTTTGTGACGCATTCGGATTCCAAATTTTGAATGGTACAAGTTTCGGAGACAAAAAGGGCAACTTTACCTACATTGGAATACAAGGCTCATCTGTAATTAATCTTTGTCTCACTAATGGTGGATGGAATTCGTACATTACGAATTTCGAGGTAGGAGAAGCACTTTATTCAAATCATCAGCCTTTAACTTTAGAATTTGGAGTTAAAACTATAGAACGTGAGGAAACGGTAGAGCTGAAGCTTTTACCAAAGCTTAAATGGAAAAACGCACAATGTGCTGCTTACAGAGAAAAGTTAGATATAGCTCTTTCATCACAAGAAATCACTGACTTTAGTCAATTAGAACAAGCTATAAGGAAAGTGTATGAAGGGAGCAATCAAGAGAACGAAAACAACCGGAGAACCTTTGTGCAACCATGGTTTGATGCAGAATGCATGCATGCTAGGAAACGAACGTTCGCTTGGTTTAGAATACTTCGTAAGAGTAATGGAGACAGTTTCAGAGCCCAATATATTGAGGCAAATAAACTTTATAAAGCACTATGTTGCAATAAGAAGAAAATCTATTGTGAAGAAAAAGCGAGAAACCTCGCAAATTGTACAAATTCAGCAGACTTTTGGAATGTAGTGCGTAACATTAATGGAACGAGACTCACCATAAGAAAAAACTTAAATGCATCTTCACTGTGCTCTCACTTCAAAACGCTTTTAAATCCACAAAGCTGTATTAACTCCATTCAATTTGCTCCTCCCTGCTTTGAAGACGACATACTGGATGCACAAATAACAGCGACAGAAACGAATGCGGTGATCAAAGATCTGCAAAATGGCAAAGCACCAGGGTTGGATCGCATTCCGGGGGAATTCTATAAGTTCGGCTCTGTAGAGCTCATACAAACAGTAACAAACTTAAGCAATGACATCCTTGAGAAGGGTAATATGCCTCGAGATTTCAAGAAAGCTTTGATATTCCCAATCTATAAAAAGGGCTCTAAATCCGATCCGAACAACTATAGGGGAATATCCTTTTTAAACGTATCGTACAAAATTTGTACGACTATTTTACAACGGCGCCTTACATCTTGGATCAACCACAACAATATGCTCAAAGAGTACCAAGCGGGATTTAGAGCGGGATACTCAACTGTCGATCACATTTTTGTACTTCGCAATGTAGCTGAATCTGTTGCAGCGCAGGGAAAGAAATTATACGCGTTCTTTGTGGATTTTAAGGCTGCATTCGACACAGTCGATAGAAGATCGTTGATGTACAAATTGTACTGCAAGGGAATATCTCACAAATTTGGAAGAGTCATAGAAAATCTGCTGGAAGATACATGGGCTGCTGTGTGGGATGGTGAAGTAGTATCAGAATGGTTTGAAACGAAAATTGGAGTGAGGCAAGGTTTTACTCTAAGCCCTTTGCTGTTTGCGCTATTTATCGACGATGTTATCGAAATGCTGCCTGGTGGAATTGAAGTCAGCTGTACTACTATCAAAGCACTGCTGTTTGCAGATGATATAGTGCTTCTAGCTCATTCACCGGAAACGCTACAACTGATGATCAACCGATTATGCGAATACTGTGCCAAATGGAACCTAGTGGTCAACCAAGAGAAGTCGAAGATCATGATCTTCAATAGAGGGAGAGGCAGACTACGAACAAATGAGAAGTGGCACTACAATAACGAAAGACTTGAAGTTGTCAGCGAATACAAGTACCTTGGAGTGATCTTCACCTGCAATTTAAAATGGAAAAGCACTTGAAAGATAAGCTTGCAACAAATATCCAAACCATAGCACGAAATTTAAAGTTTTTGAATCTGTTGCAGAATCAATCATGCTTTACGCAGCGCAAGTATGGGGAGGTCAGCAATATGATGAAGTTGAAAAACTTTTACGCTTCTACTTAAAACGCATGTTCAGACTACCTTCGAACACACCAAACTATGCGTTGAACCTGGAAACTGGTTTATCACCGTTATACATAAAAACACTAAAATTACAGTCTGATTACATTATAAAGGTCTTAAACATGGATGAAGGTCGACTTCCGAAGAAGATCATGATGATAACAGTGAGCAGAAAAGTTGGATGGTATGATGAGTGGCTGGAACATACACGTTTGTGTAATTTCAATCTAAGACTAAGACTAAGACCAAGAGCCTCCCAATAACTGGAAACAAAGACTCTACGAGATCATTTCCAACACAGATATAAACTGCAGGAATGAGTATGAAAGTGAAGCAAGATCGGTGTACAGTACACTCAACTATAACCTTCAACATGCAAACTACTTCAGAGACGAACTAGGCGTAGAATCCATCTCAATGATGCTAAGGGCGAGGATAGAACTTCTTCCACTCAATTATAGGCCACACCTAGATGACCTTCCAATATTGTGCAATATATGTAACACAGCAGAAAGAGAAGACATATTTCATTTTATGGGTAGATGTCCGACTCTTCGTGAAACAAGGCGACATTTCTTCGGTAAAGATACGCTTTCAACGGAACAAGTTCGGAATATATTGAACGAATTGTCAGAAAAGCTATTACTTTTTTGCAAAACAGCTCTAAGAATAGAATAGAATATTAAATGCTAGCTTCTAATATTTCAAGTAATTCATTAGTGATTCATTTTATTTTTCTTTAACAATATTTCTTATTTAAATTTAAAAATTGTTTGTAAATTTCATAAACAGTATACCAATCGGCAGACGGCAAAGCCACGCCATAAAGATTTTGTAAATGTAAATTGTTATATTCTTATGTTGTTAATAAATAAAATCATTTTAATCTAATCTATTAATTGAATTCCTATAAATAATTTATATATTTGGCACGAATACTAGAACTTTGGCGACAAGATATAATAACGGATTTTATTAGAGGAGGTCAATACAAGCATTTAATAAAAATCGACTTGAAATAAAAAAAAATATTTAAAAACTACAGCAAAATCTGTAGTTTTAAATTATAAATAAATATAAATTGAGTGGCGCAACAGTCCGTGGAGAACTAGGGCCAAGTGACTTACAACTCTCAACCATTCCTGTGTGCGAGTACTGTTGTCAGGGATTTAAATTTAAATTATACCTTTTTCAAAAGCCAGAACTCTACGTCTACACTTTATAATAAATTTGAAATAAAGTTGTTTCAAGCACTAGTTTTAGAAATTATTGACTTCAAAGTCAAAATTTGTGAAAAAAATTAAAATGATCACTTTGAGTATTATTTTTCTCATGGGTATATATAACAGTAATGAAGTTACTGATGTAAATCATGCTCTAATTAATTCTTTATAGTAAAACATAAACTGAAATCTATTTGTTTCTGTTTTCTAGTTTTTGAAAAAATTGAAAAAAAAAATTATAGAAAATACTGCCTTGAAGAAAAATGTAATGACGACTTATATAATGTTATCTCAAATAATGGAATTTATGCTAGATGTTAAAAGGTATACCCATTTTTGATTGATGGAAAACGAGAGTGGGTCTGCAACTAAAGGACTTCGACCTTCCCGACGCTCGCAGTAAACACATTGAAAATTGACGTGACTATTTTGTACTAACTCCTGACTTACTTAAAAATTGATTGATTGGCACGCGGAATGTAATGCCTCCTCGCGGCGCATTCTGGGTTACGCTAATTAAATTGCTTTACTTGACTCACAAAGATAAACTTATCATTGAAATTGATCCTGAAAGTAAATACCAAAAAACCCTTAAAACAGTAATTTTAACAATCTCAAAAACCAAAAAATAAAGCAAAAATCTTTTACTCAGAGAAGGAAATTTTATTACAAATAGGAGTTTTGTGCATATAGAAAAAACAAGAACTAAATATCTGCATATCTGTATTAAAATCACAAGGGTATATATGTATGTATGAAATTTACGATGCAAACAGTGCGATGCCTAATGATGGGCATCGCACCTTGCACTTTTTTTTTTTTTTTATTTATTTTTATTTTCTTCTTATTAACAAAATAGAATATTTTATTATATAATACATTTTTAAATTTAAACATAACAAAAATAACGTAACATGATTTATAATATAATTTATTTAACTAATATTAAATTATAATATTTAAGTGTTTTCCATTTGGTAGATAAGAAGAAGGTACAATCTGTTGCCAAAGACAAGAATCAAAAGTACCGAAAGAAATTCTAGATATAAAAGGATTTGACATAATTTTACATTAAGAAGTGTTGAGGGGTGAACACTTGAAGATATAAAAAAAACATATTTAAATTAATGAAGGGAGAAAAAAAAAGAATAAACTAAACATTAGATAAGGATCCTCATAATGTTATTTATTTCATTGAGATCAAAGCTAAAAAGCCATTTTTTTATGTTTTTGTTAAACAAATGAGCTGAGCGAATGCTTCGTAATTCAAAAGGCAGTGAGTTTAAAAAGTCTAGGTGCTATTGAGGAAAAGAAATTTAAAAATTGATTAGTATTGTGCACTGGAATAATGGCAAGGTTTCTATCGTTACTTTGAAGTCAATTATTTCAAAAACTATTAATTGAAACAACTTTCTTTATAACGTGTAGAATCCTGGCTTTTGAAAAAGTAAAAAGTCCGATAGTAAAAAATGCTTGTATTAAGCTCCTCTATCAAAAACAGTTATTATATCTTGTTGCAGTTTCTAGTTCAGTTGCTCTCTATAGACTCGAGGAATTCCATCAGGCTTGCTAGGCCTCCAAAATGTCTGATATTTGTCTTGTGTCTATTAGCGCATAGTCCGTTTGCTGTTCGACCGTTTGGTTTCTTCTTCTTAATACGCTCTTCAGTTTCATCTGTAAATCGTGTACAAATATAAGACTTAGGTTTTAGAAAATAGCTTTGATATTGATCAGAAGCGATTAATTATTGATTACTTTGTTTCTAGGCCGATTTCTAATCAAAACTCCACCGACCGTAATCTCATCCATATTATCTTCTTAATTACGTTCCAGGTGCATACTCTCACCGTTGATTTTACCATGTGTTTTTTATATTTATATAGTTTTTTTCTTTTGGTTATGATGGAAATATTGCCATATGAAGAAATGTGTTTAGGATATCAACTGTAAGTAACCTCCATCCCTGACATGAATCGCACACAGGAATGGTTAAGAGTTGTAAGTCACACGGCCCTGGTTCTCTACGGACCACCCACCTAATTTATATAATTAGATTGTTTTTTACGTATAAAACTTTAAAGTTATTTTTATATTTTAACATTACTAGAAAAATCGCACCATCCTAAGACGACAGTAAAATATTTCGATTTCGCTTTTAATCTGTTCTTTACAAAATTCTCCAAGAAGAAGTTTAGGTTAAAGTTATATCGCAAAAATTAAAAATTATTATTTTTACGGAAAGAAAAGTTGGTTCACAGTCTTGCGATATGAACTTAGTTTGATTTTAATATTATGTATATCTTAATTTTGAACCGTTTCATTTATTTAAAATAAAAAAAATAATGTGTGTTAATATCACAAGACCCAATGTTTTTTTGTTTAAATTTAACGATTGTGAAATTTAGTTGAGGTAATAATTGGAAGTTCCTATGAGTAAGAGGGAATTGTCAGTTGTTGTTTCATAAAATTCCGATTTTGAGGGCTTGATTTTTTATTTAAATTTTTTAACTGTCTTCAAATGAAAATCGTAATGGTATTATATTATGTTTTTTTAGGATATTTAAGACCTAAGACTTCGACAAAATTTGTTTTATTGTAAATTTTCATGTTTCATTATGGAAATTGTGTTTATTGACAAATTTAATTTTAAAAGTCAAAGGCTAACTTTGCGGAGTCGTGAGTAATAAGAAGCTCCTTTCCACCTTTAAGATTCAAATAAAATAATGTTCAATCTTGCATTTTAGAATGCAAGATGTTAAATATTAAAAAGAATACAATAATGTAACTTGAATAAAATAATGCTCAATTCTATTCTAAGAATGCGAGATCTTTAATCTGTATAAGTATATAAAAGTATATATGTTTATTAATAAAAGAAAACAAAAATTAACGTGATGCTTTGTATTCGATCATGGTACGAGTAGCATGATTTTTTGGGAACTACGTCAGCAATTATGCTGTCGGTGTTTGTTTTCACTATCACGATTTGCCTCATGATCGAGATACAAAGGTATACCTCAATTTATTTTAAAAGAATAAAGAGAGTGACACAACCAACGAAGTAAGATTGATTTTTATTTTCGGAACATCATCGTTATAAAATCGGGTTAACTTATTTTGTAAAAAAGTACCTTATTAAAAAATAGTTCATGTGAAAAAAAGAAAGAATCTGAAAAAAAATTCCCGCGTCATTTCTATAAAATGAAAACTGTACCAAAAACAAATTTATAAAAAGTATATGCATGTATGTGAATGAAGTGAATACAAAATTGATTATAAAGTTGAATCAGATAAAATACATAAAAACATATACATACAAAAATACATAATACATAAAAACAAAACAAAAATATAACAAATTGTTATAAAAATAGTTATAATAAAACAAATATTAAAAAAAGTCTTATAAGTAAAATTATAAAAAGACGTAGGCATCCTAAATAGTTAACTTAAGAAGAAACGAGTTTAAAATTAATAAAATAAAACCTTAAATAATGATAAGCTTTAAAGAATAATAAAATAAAACCTAACCAAGTTTCAAAATGAACCAATACTAAAATTCAAATAAACTCAATAATAATAATAATTCAATAATAATTACCAGCTATCTAACATTATAATTAAAAACACAAAAACATTTAGGCTACACCCATATAAGCTGTGGAAAAAAAAACAAAAACTTATAAGATAACTGAACAAAATAAATACATTTAAACAAACAGCAAATTACAAAAATCTATTAGAAGAGAAGATAATAAAAAAGAGGCTGCCAAATAAACAACAAACACACTATCCTCTTTAAGTGAGTAACAAAAAATCACAATGGAAACTTTTAATGCTGTAGATAATTTAAAAGTAGTTTTAGACTTAATACATAAAATTCCGGAGTTTGATGGAAGTAAAAGTTGTCTTATACATTTCTTTCACAGGGCAGACACCTATTTTGTAAACTCTTGAGGGTTTCTCAAAAATAAAATAGTCAAAAAAGTTCGTGTTGAACTTCAGAAGCATGTTAGAAAATGTGATTGGACACAAGTTAAGCGAATTTTGATTGATAATATTGGATAACTGGCAAGTTAATTGACCAAATTATGACCAAATTAGAACAGCTCGAGTTAAAACTAATATTTCAGACTTTCATAGCAGTATTAATTATTTATTAAGTAGAATTAAAAATAAGCTTTTATTAAATAATTAAAATGACAAAAATAATAATTGCTTGTAACAATAGAATTTCCCTAGTCTTTCAAAAATAAATTAAATTAAATTAAGTCTTTCAAAATTAAATTGAAATCCAAAAACACCGTCGACGCTTATAAAGTGATCCTAGAAATCGGTTACCAACACAGGACAATAAAAATAATAATAATCAAACTTATAGTAGTAGAAATAATACCCAGAGCAATAATTCAAATTTAAGAAACAATAATAATTATAGAAACAATTATTTGAACTTTAGAAATAATAATAACACAAACTATAACAATGCCTATATAGCAACAAAACCAAAACAATACAAACCAGTTAACGCGTAATACATACAATAATAAAAATAATAATAATAACAGACAGTTTAGTAGTGAAAATAATACAAATATTTCTAGAAATTCAGGATTTTCGAAGAATTCAAGAAATAGGAATACGATGGAAGTTGATCATATTGCAAACGAGGTAAATTTTACACACCCACCTCAGATCTCTACCCTGTATAGTAGTTAAAACAAAATCGCCAATTCAATTATTGATAGTTTCTGGAGCAGGTACTTCTCTAATACAAAAAGGACTGTTTCACAATTCTTTTAGAACTCTATTAAATAAACCATTATCATTCAAAACTTTGAATTCAAATTTAACAACTGATTCGAAAATAAAGATTCCTCTTTTTAAAGAATTTTGTAGTCCGTCCAGCATGATAGAATTGGTAGAAACAAATTTAAATTCTGATTTTGATGGTCTTTTGGGATGCAATGTATTAAAGCCATTGGAGGCAAAAATCGATTTTAAGATTGCAAATTTCAACAAACAATGCAATCTTGCCTTTGATGTTCGATACTCTATATTATCCTTCAGTAGAAGAAATAAACATTTTAGCGGAAGAAACAAGTGATTTAGCTTTTAAAGGCTCGAACATAGATAAAATTGCTCAAAATTTTAAACTTGAGGATTTATGCTTAATCAAGACTATACAAAAATTCCAAAGTGTGTTTCATAATGAAGATGATTAATTGTCTCCAATGGTTGAATATTCGCATAAGATACCAACTAAAACGATATTCCTATGTTTTCCAAAGCATATACATAGATATCCTGAAGCGCACAAAGAGGAAGTAAATAAACAAATAGCAGAAATGCTTCGTTATCACTAAATCAAATTTGCTTGTAACAATAGAATTTCCCTAGTCTTTCAAAAATAAATTAAATTAAATTAAGTCTTTCAAAATTAAATTGAAATCCAAAAACACCGTCGACGCTTATAAAGTGATCCTAGAAATCGGTTACCAACACAGGACAATAAAAATAATAATAATCAAACTTATAGTAGTAGAAATAATACCCAGAGCAATAATTCAAATTTAAGAAACAATAATAATTATAGAAACAATTATTTGAACTTTAGAAATAATAATAACACAAACTATAACAATGCCTATATAGCAACAAAACCAAAACAATACAAACCAGTTAACGCGTAATACATACAATAATAAAAATAATAATAATAACAGACAGTTTAGTAGTGAAAATAATACAAATATTTCTAGAAATTCAGGATTTTCGAAGAATTCAAGAAATAGGAATACGATGGAAGTTGATCATATTGCAAACGAGGTAAATTTTACACACCCACCTCAGATCTCTACCCTGTATAGTAGTTAAAACAAAATCGCCAATTCAATTATTGATAGTTTCTGGAGCAGGTACTTCTCTAATACAAAAAGGACTGTTTCACAATTCTTTTAGAACTCTATTAAATAAACCATTATCATTCAAAACTTTGAATTCAAATTTAACAACTGATTCGAAAATAAAGATTCCTCTTTTTAAAGAATTTTGTAGTCCGTCCAGCATGATAGAATTGCTAGAAACAAATTTAAATTCTGATTTTGATGGTCTTTTGGGATGCAATGTATTAAAGCCATTGGAGGCAAAAATCGATTTTAAGATTGCAAATTTCAACAAACAATGCAATCTTGCCTTTGATGTTCGATACTCTATATTATCCTTCAGTAGAAGAAATAAACATTTTAGCGGAAGAAACAAGTGATTTAGCTTTTAAAGGCTCGAACATAGATAAAATTGCTCAAAATTTTAAACTTGAGGATTTATGCTTAATCAAGACTATACAAAAATTCCAAAGTGTGTTTCATAATGAAGATGATTAATTGTCTCCAATGGTTGAATATTCGCATAAGATACCAACTAAAACGATATTCCTATGTTTTCCAAAGCATATACATAGATATCCTGAAGCGCACAAAGAGGAAGTAAATAAACAAATAGCAGAAATGCTTCGTTATCACTAAATCAAATAGTCCATACAAAGCCCCAACTTGGAACGTTCCAAAAAAAAACTGATAATTCAGGTTTAAAAAAATGGTGTATTGTAATCGACTACAGGAAGCTTAACGCAAATACAGTTGATCCATGACAAACAGGATATAGACTCATTTAACAAGCTTAAAGAACTTATATGTACTTGTCCTATATTGACATATCCCGATTTTAAAAAACTGTTTACCTTAAATACTGATGCTAGCAACGCATCATTAGGATTAGGAAGCAAAGCCAACATCCTATCGCTTTTGCATCTAGGACATTGAATAAACATGAATAACATAATAACATAATAGAAAAAGAGCTTTTGTCCATAGTATGAACAACGAAATATTTTAGAACCTACTTATTTGGACGTACATTTAAGGGGAGCGGCTCGAAATGCTGTATTTTAAAATACTGTATGGTTAAAATTCTGTATCATACTGTATGATACTGTATATTCATAATACTGTATGGTTAATATACTGTATCTCAAAATGCTGTGTTGTCCAAATACTGTATCTGATAATACTGTATCTCAAAATTCTTCTTCTCAAAATGCAGTATGAGCAAAACATTATCTAAAAATACTGTATTTTTGCAAAATTCCGCTCTTAAGCTTCCATTATAGAGAATAACAAAAGCAGAACTCGATTTATGTATGTATACATATGTATGTACATTATATCATTTATTGCAACTCCAAATTTCACTTAATTCTTAAATTTACATTAGCTCTTAAATATCAACGAAATAAACGAACACGTGGAAGTTTTGACGGATCAATAAGTTCGGTGTAATTGTTTATGGAATTGTTGATTGTGGTAACAACAATTCATAATACAACTGTGACAGAAATAACAATTAATGAGAAGAAAATGGGAAGAGAAAATAAGACGAAGATACCATTTATTTATTTAAATTTTTTTTTTGTTTTAATTAATTCAAAGACTTATGAATTATCATATGTTATTGTTCAAGGGAAGTATATTAGAACATTATGCCAATGAAAAAATATTATGATGTATTCTTTATAAAAGTAATCTGTTTTTAAAATTCTGTATTTCAACATGCTGTAAATAGGCTGACAAATACAAATCGTTTTGATAATGTAAAAAAGTGCGCACTTTTTTACATTATCAAAACGATTTTTATTTGTCAGCCTATTTACAGCATTTTGAAATACAGAATTTTGGTATACAGAATTTTAAGATACAGAATTTTGAGCTACAGTATTTTGATCATAGAGTATTTTGTACATACAGTATTTTGAAATACAATATTTTGAGATACAGTATTTTAAATACAGTATTATGATCCATACAGGATTTCGAACCCAACCCACATTTAAGATACAAACAGGGGAGCGGGTCGAAATGCTGTGTTTTAAAATACTGTATGGTCAAAATTCTGTATGATACTGTACGATACTGTATGGTCATAATACTGTATGGTTAATATTCTGTATTTCAAAATACTATACATTTAAAATACTGTGTCTCAAAATGCTGTATTGTCAAAATACTGTATCTCATAATACTGTATAATACTGGAAGTTTTGACAGATCAATTAGTTTGGTGCAATCGTTTATGCAATTGTTGAATATAATAGAAACAATTCATGTACAAATGTGAGAGAGATACAAATAACTAAGAAGAAGAAAATGAGAAAGAGAAAATAAAAAGAAGATACCATTTACATTATTTTTGTATTTATTATTTCAGAGACTTATAAATTATAATAGGTACATAATGTTATTGTTCAAGGGAGTATAAATTATTAAAATATTATTAAAGTATTAATTGCTAATGAACAATTATTATGATGTTTTCTTAAAAAAAGTATTCTGTTTTCAAAATTCTGCATTTCAAAATGATGTAAATAAGACTAAAAAATAAAAATCGTTTTGATAATGTAGTGCGCACTTTTTTACATTGCAAAAGGATTTTTATTTTTTAGCCTTATTTACAGCATTTTGAAATACAGAATTTTGATATACAGATTTTTGAAATACAGAATTTTGAGATACAGCATTTTGATCATGCAGTATTTTGTACATACAGTATTTTGAAATATGTATAGTATTTTAAGATACAGTATTTTAAATACAGTATTTTGATCCATACAGTATTTCGAACCCAACCCTACAAACAGACCATCGACCACTTGTATTGTTAAATTATCTTAAGGAACCGAATATTTTTTTTTATTTTTTTTTTTTTATTTTTTTTGTATTATATTGTATTTAAAAAAGAAAAGATCTGTTATTTAACAAACAGAATACAATGAAACTCATGTAATAAATATTCTCCAAGGTTTATTACCAATTAAAGGAACTTTAGGTCTTTATTGCAAAGATGACGATATGTTTATTAAATTTCAGAGAACTATTGTAAACTGTTAACATCTCTGTTCTCCAGCCAGACAGCCAACATGACGACAAAATCAAAACGTCAAAAATCAACGACACGACCTTTTTGTCCTTCTATTTTTTGAGGTTAACTTGGCGGGCATAGTCATATCAGAGTAAATTATTTCTAATTGTTCTTATTTGGATATATTAACCCACATAAAATAATAAAAGTAAACTAAAAGTATGTACAATGTAAATTAAAATAGAAATCTTGAATTTAAATTTAAATTTAAATAATCTTTATTAACAGGAATTTTGTAACTTTAGTGAACACAATAAATACAAAACTGAATTCTTACTTGAAGTGTTTCAATAAGTTACAAAATCTGAAGAGTTGCGCTTTAAACGTAACATAAACATTTTTTTTTAAATTCCCCAAAAATGAACATTTTAAGATGTATGAATTTTATTACTGATATTACAAACAAAGAACATCTTCTAGAACTGATTGAAAAAAAGTATGTTAGTAAAAATCATAGAGGAATAGAGGTAACATATTCAGAATTAAAAAGTGAAATCTATTTTCCGAATTTAAGACTAGAAATATAGAATTTTTGTAAATAACTGTATAATATTTTATATGTGTAAATTCGACCGCAATCTAAAAAAACCAAAGTTATTGTATCAGAAACTCCAGACAAAGTTAACGAAATTGTACACACAGATATTTGGTTTTTAAATAAAGATAATATGTTTTTGACCTGTATTGATAAACTAACTGGACATGTCTCAATACACTCTTATTGCAGATAGAAACTCCATAACTAACTTATTTAGACAAAAATTCGCTTGTTAAGTAAAGCCATCCAAAATAGTAGCATATAATGAATTAAAAACTTAAATGAGAAGGTATAGACCACCACTTTACATCACCAAATACACACACAAGAAACGCCATTATAGGAAGGTCTCATTTAACACTTATTGAGCACATACGATTACTCGAACTTAGTAATGCAGGTAATAAATTTTAAACCAATCGAACTTTTGCATAAAACCTTAAATAAAAAGCAGTGGGACGACCTAAAATTAAGAATAAATAAAATTAAGGAAATACAAATAGGAAAAATAAACTAATCCGGACCAGAACAACAAGGTTTTAAGGAACAGGAATTAGTGAAAAATGCAGGCTTCTACGGGTTCCTTAAACCTTTGTATATATAAACTATAGTACTCTTATGGAACATGAATTTTTAGTTCATTGATGGTTGACAGGCGGCGCTCGGAGTACTGAAAATTTGTTGTGCAGACTACAGAAGTTAAAACAAAAACCGAGTTGAGGAAAAGAGGTGGTTGTATTATTTTCACTCTCGTAAGAAATCAAGAGAGTAAGGGAGGCAAACAGTAGTACATTTGCTTGCGTTTTTTTTGTGTGTCGTCATGGGGAGATATTCATATGTATTGAACTATGTAGGTTTTGTTTTTGTTGCATTTGATTTCAAATTTTCAAATTTATAAAATCTAAAATAATTCAAATTTCTTTTCACAATAAATACACTGTTGTCATATTTTGAATATTGTACATAGTTGTGTGGATGTGCATATTTAAAAATTGGCAACAGATTTTTGTTGTTTTTTTTTTTCATTTTTTTTTTGGAAAGAAACAGTACGTTAGGTAAGGAAATTCAATTTTGAATCAGTTATGTTATGTAGGGAGGTAGGTACAATTTTTGTTACTCGAAAGTTGGATATGTATGTAGGTGTAGGTATAGCTTCATTTTTATCATAGGTTATTCGTATTTGGTATTCTATTGTAAGCATAGTTATTAAGTATTATAGGTACATATATAGAAAAAACTGTAGGTCGACTTTTTCTAAAAAATTTAAAAAATGTTATCAACAGTATCTTGTATTAAATAAATTAAATTTGAAGACAATAGTTTCAACTGTATTCGAAATATTCGAAGCAAAAAAAAAAAACTTATCAATCGTTAGTTAATTTTTGTTTTGTTGAAAAAAGGTGTCAATTAGATCTTTTTTTAAATTTTACCTAATGTAAGAAACAATTAGTTTGAAGCCAGTATCTTCATTTTGGCCAAGATATTCGAGTCGAACTCAATTTAATTTTTCCAAAAATTGATACATGTGTCGAAAACGTTATTCTTATTTGTATTAAGACATTCTGTACCGATAAAAATAACTTATTATTGAAAGTTAATAATTTTAACTAATATAATAATAAGAATAATAATGCGACCCAAACTGATAACTTTAAATCCCGTCTGTCGATTTTTCTTTCTTAAACCTTTTACAAAATATTCATAACAATATTTTGTGTAAGATAAATAATTTGAAGTCAGTATTTTTCTTTGTTCTTCAATACCTAAGACAAAAACCATTTATAATTCATTTGTTGTTGTTTCTGTAGGTTTTCGTGTTTTTTTAAAAGTTATTTTTTTCTAAAAGATTAACTAAAAATTATCAATAATATTTTGCATATGATGAAATACCTAGTTTGATTTCAAAATCTTTTTTAGGTTAACGAGATTTTTAGTCGAAAGCCAATTTTTGCCAATTTTGTGTTTTAATTTTTACAAAAAAATTGAATGTTGTTTTTTATAAAAATGTTACTGAATGTCAAAAACAATACATTAAATTCTTTAAAAGATATTTGAGTCGAAAATCAATTTTTACCAACTTTTAGATGTTTTTTTAGGTTTTTTATTAAAAAAAACTGTCAATTCGATTTTTATCAAAATTATAACAGATCGTTTTTATATTAAATTAATAGATATGAAAAGTTTATTATGTGTTTCAATTCGCCATTAGTTTGACTAAAGTGTCACTTTTGATGTTTTTGGGACATTTATATTCTTATTGGTATTTGTCTTTATTATTGCTTTATACATACAATACATAAATAAATAAATAACAAAATGTCTCTTTATTGTCTCCCTCCAACCATAGCTACTTTTGTTTACATTCTTCTCTGTTTTGTATTGTCAAATTGTCTCTAAATTTCCCCAGTTAAAATTCTGCACAAAATTTGCAGATTTAGTTCATTGACGTTAGCCCAGACGTTGTCGCTTCGTTCGTTCCTCTTCATGATAGTACTATTCCACTTCATATACAAAGCTTAAACTAAGGGACGAACCGATAAAAGCAGTTAACAAAACAAATAAAATTTTACATAACATCTATTTAAAACAATATGACTATATGTTAGAAATCGTTAAAAAGTCTATAGATAGGAACTATTTTAGGGATAAAATAGATTTGTCGATTTCTTCTCAATGTTTTATGGTCAACTTTTATCTTCATTCTTACTAGCTTGTGATCGCTATCGAATTGTATATTATTAAGGACAGTTACGTCTTGGATGGTTTCAAATTTGTTTGTGAAAATGAGGTCTACTTCGTTTTTAGTGTAGTTTAGTTTTTTTATAACTGAATTTTGAATGTTTCTTCTAGAATGTCGGAAAATGTTATCATTTCTTCGTCATCAGATTTTTCTGTCGGTGCACACACTTGAACTATAGTAATTTTTGTGTTTTGGATGTTAAGCTGTAGGTATAGTGTAAGTAAAGATAACAAGTATTTGTTATTTTGAATATGTTCTGTCTTTATTGAGTCTTCTTAAAAACTAAACTTAAAATCTATCATACATTCTATTCTACCCTGTGAAATGTTTCTATCTTGAAGCGTGTGCAAGATATCACATTGCCGTACTTCCCGTCGCATGGATTGTGGTTGACATCGGTGGGAGCTACTTCGTTGATAGAAATAGTTGTGTCAGCATAAATAGTTATCGTCGATGATAGTGACGACGACGACGGCGGATACATCAGCTTTGGTTGCGGCCGGCGACGACCTAGGCGATCGGGTTAACTCCTCCCTCACTTAAATGAAGAACGTCCTCGGTCTTCTTGAGAGCCATGATGACTTTTTGAAGCTCGGCGCTGTTTGTTTTGACACTGCTTTAGTTTAACGATGGTGTAACAAACTGTAATGAGCCCAAGTGTCGCGCAGCAAGCTATAATTGGATGGGTCGTCAATTTTGTCTCTATTTCACCAATGTAACGTAAATTGTCCATGTTCATTCTATGAAGGAATGGTAGGCTCAATATTTCTCTATGACCGGTGATATTGAGAAGTGTAGATGTTGCGCTACCAGCCTGTTTTTTATTTGTTATTTCGATTGATAAACTTGGAACCGTTGATCCACACCGCATCATCAAAAGTCAGCAAATACGTCCCGTTGATGTCCGTTTCAAAACCATTCACCTCCCTTATTCTGACATTTTTGTTGTTTATTATAACTATGCCATCATCAATAACCAACACTGATTCCCGATGGTCTGGTTGTGTGTTGCAATGAGCCATGCCTCCAGAGTGTAATTGTTGAGCGCATGTCTTGCTCGGTAATTCTTTGCAAAATGTTAACGTTGTTGCTATGTTGCAGTCCTCAACAGCCAGTACTTGACGTCCACATTCCGCAACCACATCATCTCCATCGAAGAATATAATATTTCCGTTGTGAGCAACAGGGTAGATAATTATTTTCTTACATACTATCTTAGGTATAGGGTACTTAATACTAAAATGCAATACATTATCATTTTGTAAAATCTTAACATGAGATATTTCCATTAGCTCTGTTACGCTTACATTTGTAAATTGTTCGTTAATTATTGATTTTATATCATCATCTTCTAAGATTATTGGATTTATAATTTTTAGTTTTGCAAGTGTTATTGAAGGCATTAAATTCTGAATTTCGGAAATAAGAATCCTATTTCTTGCCAAGAAGATCTCGTAGAGATGGCCGGTGTCAATCTGTTGCTTTTTTGTGTTTGCCAAAATACTATTTACCGTATCTGTTAACCTATTAATTTGTTCTTGGGACTTTGTGTTAATAATAGCCTGTCTGTTATTAGAATCAATTAACTGGGCCTGATTGAATTTAATTTTTTCAAAGTCATCAAAATCAGGGGTACCAGCCACAATTTTTAGTCCAGTTCCCAAGAAATTAAGACTTCTAGCATTTCTATGATGAATACTAATACTTTCGAAAAGTGTTTCTAAATGTCTTATATCTATTTCCAGAATCTTGCGCATATGTGACTGCGGGAAAAGATCAGTCATGTTTTTCAACTCATCCATTATTTGTTTGTAGACTGTTAGATTCGATGTGTGACTTAACTAGCCGTAGACCTGCCAGAGAATCACATCCCCGTCAGCTATTGGAATATAGTTTGAGTTTGAATAGTCTCTTGATTTCGCTGCCTCAGTCATAATCAGTAAAAACAAAATAATCCTGAATAATGTTAATTTCTTTAATAAAATCAGCTTAAAAATACTAAATAAGTTGTGTTCTATTTAAGGTTGTCCTTATGGACCACCCTCCCTTTAATTAAGACCGTTGTCCCCAAATCGGCTTCTACTTTTTCTTCAACGTATAATGGAGTTAACTTATTACCTAATCTTCTGTTTGATTTCACTAAAACCTTTTCTCCTACACTAAAAATTCTGTTCTGCCTCGTTTCGTTTTCCCTTTGCAACTGAATTTCTTGGGCCTTCTGAACTTTATTTTTTATTTTTTCTCTAAAATCTGTCGGGGACGAATGTATTACATCAATTGGTCTTTGGTTCGTAACAGAATGGACGGTCCTATTATATTCTACTGTTGCTAATAGTATTAATTCGATTGTATCCTCGACTTTTCTGTCAAGTTTTAGACATCTTTCAATTTCTAATAGAGTGCTGTGAAACCTTTCTACCTGACCGTTAGATGTACTGTGTAAAGGTGGAGCATTTACTATGTCAACATTAAAATGATTGAGCAAAATTGACCTAATTGTCTCGGATTTAAAAGAAGCCTCATTGTCACAAAAGATTTGTTTTGTATTTGGGAAGATGTTCATTATCTCCAGTATTGGAACTTTTACGTCTATTATTGTGCGTGACGGTATTGGCATCACAACCGCAAATTTAGAAAACTTGTCAATGCAAGTTAGAAAATACTTTTTATCCGTAGAGAATATGTCAACGTGAAGCATTTCTCCAGCATACGAGGGGGTTGGTGTCTCACCAAGCAATTGTTTTTTTGGATGCCGATCGTACTTCGACTTTGAACATATTTTACAGTTTGCTACAACCTCATTTGCCTGTTTTGTCATTTTTGGAAAGAAATAGTCACATAGGATTTGCTTAACGTTTTCTTGAGCTGCTCTATGTGCTCGGTTGTGTTCAGTAATTATAATTTCTTTTTGTTCATTCGGGTCGAATATATCTAACACAAATTTATTAGTATGCCAAAACTTAGTTGATGGAAATAACTCTACTAAATTGTGTTGAATAAAGGCTAGAATTGGCAAGTCGTAATAAATTACGTTGACTACATCTATTTTAATCACGTTTTTTAATTTGTCAAAGTATTCTTTTCTGAAAAGTTAATGAAATGTCTAGTTTTTTTACCGAATATTATAAATGTACGCGTTGAAGCGCTTGGGGCTTCCTCTAAGACTATTTGATTTCTGAAGCAGTTTAAAGGTTTGTCTGTTGTTTCGATTGCATAAGTTAGAGATAATTCACTATGCATCGTAGCGTCATTAGAAGACGCATCATTCTCCAATGCATGGATATTTTGCCGAGAAAGCGCGTCAGCGACATAATTCTCTTTTCCTGGCTTGTAAAATATACGAGCATTATGCTCATCTACAAAAGCTTTCCATCGCTTAATTTTTGCGTTAGTATTTTTATCTGAAACTGAAAATGAAAGGGGTTGATGGTCTGTAAAAATATTTAGACTCCTTACTCCATAAAGATAGTTACGGAGACTTTTTAATGACCAGACTATGGCCTCTCTCTCTCTTTCATTCGTTGCAAATTCTATCTCTTTACCTCTGAGGGTTCTTGAGATCATTGTTATCGGTTTCCCGTTTTGAGATAAAACCGCTGCCAAGACCATACGATGAAGCGTCCGTCGTTAGATTAAAAGGCTTCGTGTAGTCTGGGTATAACAATGTTACGTCTTCTGACGCCAAAATATCTTTTAGTTTATTAAATGCATCAAATTGTTTGTCATTTAATTCTTAATTTTTTTTGATTGGTTGGCACCTATTTTACCATTTTCACCCTTCAATATATCAGTCAGTGGTCTAGCTATTGATGAAAAGTCCTTTATAAAACATCTATAATAACTCGCTAGACCCAGAAAAGACCTAAGTCCAAAAAGTGTTGAAGGTTGAGTGAAATTTTTGATTGCCTCCACTTTAGTAGGGCAAGTTTTTATGCCATCCCTAGATACCATAAAACCTAAGTATTCTACGTTTGTTTTAAAAAGAATTAGATTTTTCACGAGAAACCCTCATATTTGCATCGTACAATTTTTTTAAAACCGTATTGATATCTTCGACATGTTCTTTTTCAGTTTCTGAAAAAACAATAACGTCATCGACGTAAACATAGCAAATTTTTCCAATTTGCTCACGCAGGACATCATCTATGGCCCTTTGGAAAATGCTGGGGGCATTTTTTAAACCAAACGGGAGGCGACAAAATTCATACTTTCCTCCGTTAACAGAGAAAGCTGTCTTTTCCCGGTCTCGTTCGGCTAGTTCGATTTGGTGAAACCCTGATTTTAAGTCTAGGGTTGTGAAAAACCGCGCTTTATCTAAATTTGACAAAATTGTTGTTACATTTGGGATGGGGTATTTATCATCTATGGTTTTCTCGTTGAGCTTCCGAAAGTCTATTACTAAACGTTTCTTTTTATTGCCCAACTCATCAGTACCCTTTTTATCAACAACCCAAATAGGATTGTTTTAGGGTGACCTTGATGGTCTAATTATACCATTCCGCAGAAGGTCTTTAACTTCAGTATCTGCAAAAGTTTTTATTCTATTACGTATCATATTTTTAAAATCTATGCTTACGGATGGTGGAACCTTAATGTCCTCTACTTTTGTAAAGTTCACATTGTCACATTTATGGAAGAGAATAGTTTCTAACCCTGAATTGAAGCGAATTAAATTTTCTTTTAAGCAAATTGTGGCGTTAACCTGTGTTAACAGATCAAGATTAATAATTCCGTCAAAAGTTGACAGGTTGGGTAAAATAAAAAAAGTGCTTTTTCTCCCAAAAATATTTATAAAACATTTGAGTTCAATATTGTTAAAACCATGAATTGATTTTACTAAAAAAGGTGTGTCTACTGGCACTAAACCTTTTATCTCTTGTAATGGCCTGATGTAATTTTTCGAGGCACCTGTGTCAATAAAAAACTTTACTAACCTCCCTCCTACTGTTTTTTTAATAAACGGTAGTTGGGAGCTTCCCCTAAAAAATTAACGTAGTCAGAATCATGTACCTCAGCTTCCACTTCATCTACCTGCAACGCAGCTATGGCTTCGTAGTCACCTTCATTATTCCGTGGAGGAATGTCTTGCAAATAATTTACTCTTTGCCGACGCTGTCCCGACTGTCTTTGAAAGCTACTTGGCCTTTTATTCCTTTGTTCTTGCCCTTGACCATAGGTATCGTTACTATTTTGTTGTTGATAGCTATTAAATTGGCGTAGACGTGATGATGTCGGATTAACATCCATTTTTTCACGATTGCTGGGGACTTTAGAACTGTTAAGTTCCGATTGTTTGTCATTTTCATAACTTTGCCTTTTGTTAAAATATGGATTTTTGCCCTGCTTATTAATTTGGCTGTTATAATTGAAGTTATTACTATTATTATTGTTTTGGTAACGGTTCGGTGATCGTTTGATCTCGGACCTTAGAGATTTTTCTTCAGAATTGTTCGCATAACTCGCCGCAAACAAATACCTTTCATTGTTTGCTTCAACTTCTTGAGCTAAAGCCAAAGCTGTAGGCATATCAGACGGACGGGCCGAAAACAGAACATCACTTAATGGTTTTTTTAACCCAGATATAAAAACTTTAAGGGCGTCTCTTCTGTATTTTTCGTTAAATGCAATGGCTAATGCATATGACATATTGGTTTTGTTTGTAAGAAGGGTAAGTTTTTTTTCAATCTCGTCATAATATTCTAGAACGGTAAGGTTTCCTTGCCGCAATGTACAGAGCTCTTGTTCAATTAAATAAATCGGACGTAGTACATCGGCGTACGTAAAATCTAACCTAGCTATGATAGCTTTAAAATTTAAAACTGTATTGAATGAAGCCAAAACAGCATCGACTGGGCCTCTTATTTTATTTCTTATTATTCCAACTGCCTGGTAATGTCTAGAACTACCATCGTATTTTTCGAAAACTTTGTAAGCAGAGTGAACCGCTTGACGCCAAGAGACATAAGTGCCCTGTTTGCCCTCAAATTCCGGGAGAGATTTAACTATGTCGAGACACTCTTCACACCTATTACCTTCCACAATTTCAATTTCTTTAAAAATTTCAACTTCAGGTTTGCTTTGTGTCAATGTTAAATTTTTCACTGCATCACTTAACTTTCTTTCAAAATCCAATTTTTGTGCTTCAAGGGCACCACTGACTGCGGATTCTACTAATACTTTTAAATCTGTAGCATTCATTTTTGTTTCTATTTTTTTTCCTATTTGTAAGTAATTAAACTTTTCTAATAGTGTTTCAATATTCTCAGGTTCACTCATTAACCGTAAATGATATTTATATGCAGTTTAATTAATTTCATTATTATGAAAAAAAGTTAATAGCACTCACAAAAAAAAATAACACTTGCAAACTTTACAAATAAAAATATTCAAAGTATAGACAAATTCTTACATTTTTACATAAAAGAAAATAATTCTTAATGCTCGTAACTTATGAATGGTGATGATTTTTTTTCCAGTTGGTTGATTCCGGTTGATATTGTTTAGATTTCCAAAAAGTTCTTCCAAGTTGGGGGCCAGTAAAGATAACAAGTATTTGTTATTTTGAATATGTTCTGTCTTTATTGAGTCTTCTTAAAAACTAAACTTAAAATTTATCATACATTCTATTCTACCCTGTGAAATGTTTCTATCTTGCAGCGTGTGCAAGATATCACATTTCCGTACTTCCAGTCGCATGGATTGTGGTTGACATTGGTGGGAGCTACTTCGTTGATAGAAATAGTTGTGTCAGCATAAATAGTTATCGTCGATGATAGTGACGACGACGGCGGATACATCAGCTTTGGTTGCGGCCGGCCGGCCCTCACTTAAATGAAGAACGTTCTCGGTCTTCTTGAGAGCCATGATGACTTTTTGAAGCTCGGCATTTCGGCGCTGTTTGTTTTGACACTGCTTTAGTTTAACGATGGTGTAACAAACTGTAATGAGCCCAAGTGTCACGCAGCAAGCTATAATTGGATGGGTCGTCAATTTTGTCTCTATTTCACCAATGTAACGTAAATTGTCCATGTTCATTCTATGCGCTACCAGCCTGTTTTTTATTTATGTTATTTCGATTGATAAACTTGGAACCGTTGATCCACACCGCATCATCAAAAGTCAGCAAATACGTCCCGTTGATGTCCGTTTCAAAACCATTCACCCCCTTATTCTGATATATCTGTTGTTTATTATAACTATACCATCATCAATAACGAACACTGATTCCCGATGGTCTGGTTGTGTGTTGCAATGAGCCATGCCTCCAGAGTGTAATTGTTGAGCGCATGTCTTGCTCGGTAATTCTTTGCAAAATGTTAACGTTGTTGCTATGTTGCAGTCCTCAACAGCCAGTACTTCCACATTCCGCAACCACATCATCTCCATCGAAGAATATAATATTTCCGTTGTGAGCAACAGGGTAGATAATTATTTTCTTACATACTTAGGTATAGGGTACTTAATAATACAATGCAATACATTATCATTTTGTAAAATCTTAACATGAGATATTTCCATTAGCTCTGTTACGCTTACATTTGTAAATTGTTCGTTAATTATTGATTTTATATCATCATCTTCTAAGATTATTGGATTTATAATTTTTAGTTTTGCAAGTGTTATTGCAGGCATTAAATTCTGAATTTCGGAAATAAGAATCCTATTTCTTGCCAACAAGATCTCGTAGAGATGGCCAGTGTCAATCTGTTGCTTTTTTGTGTTTGCCAAAATACTATTTACCGTATCTGTTAACCTATTAATTTGTTCTTGGGACTTTGTGTTAATAATAGCCTGTCTGTTATTAGAATCAATTAACTGGGCCTGATTGAATTTAATTTTTTCAAAGTCATCAAAATCAGGGGTACCAGCCACAATTTTTAGTCCAGTTCCCAAGAAATTAAGACTTCTAGCATTTCTATGATGAATACTAATACTTTCGAAAAGTGTTTCTAAATGTCTTATATCTATTTCCAGAATCTTGCGCATATGTGACTGCGGGAAAAGATCAGTCATGTTTTTCGACTCATCCATTATTTGTTTGTAGGCCGTTAGATTCGATGTGTGACTTAAGTAGCCGTAGACCTGCCAGAGAATCACATCCCCGTCAGCTATTGGAATATAGTTTGAGTTTGAATAGTCTCTTAATTTCGCTGCCTCAGTCATCATCAGTAAAAGCAAAATAATCCTTAAAGATGTTAATTTCTTTAATAAAATCAGCTTGTAAGTTTAAAAATACTAAATAAGTTGTGTTCTATTTAAGGTTGTCCTTATGGACCACCCTCCCTTTAATTAAGACCGTTGTCCCCAAATCGGCTTCTACTTTTTCTTCAACGTATAATGGAGTTAACTTATTACCTAATCTTCTGTTTGATTTCACTAAAACCTTTTCTCCTACACTAAAAATTCTGTTCTGCCTCGTTTCGTTTTCCCTTTGCAACTGAATTTCTTGGGCCTTCTGAACTTTATTTTTTATTTTTTCTCTAAAATCTGTCGGGGACGAATGTATTACATCAATTGGTCTTTGGTTCGTAACAGAATGGACGGTCCTATTATATTCTACTGTTGCTAATAGTATTAATTCGATTGTATCCTCGACTTTTCTGTCAAGTTTTAGACATCTTGCAATTTCTAATAGAGTGCTGTGAAACCTTTCTACCTGACCGTTAGATGTACTGTGTAAAGGTGGAGCATTTACTATGTCAACATTAAAATGATTGAGCAAAATTGACCTAATTGTCTCGGATTTAAAAGAAGCCTCATTGTCACAAAAGATTTGTTTTGTATTTGGGAAGATGTTCATTATCTCCAGTATTGGAACTTTTACGTCTATTATTGTGCGTGACGGTATTGGCATCACAACCGCAAATTTAGAAAACTTGTCAATGCAAGTTAGAAAATACTTTTTATCCGTAGAGAATATGTCAACGTGAAGCATTTCTCCAGCATACGAGGGGGTTGGTGTCTCACCAAGCAATTGTTTTTTTGGATGCCGATCGTACTTCGACTTTGAACATATTTTACAGTTTGCTACAACCTCATTTGCCTGTTTTGTCATTTTTGGAAAGAAATAGTCACATAGGATTTGCTTAACGTTTTCTTGAGCTGCTCTATGTGCTCGGTTGTGTTCAGTAATTATAATTTCTTTTTGTTCATTCGGGTCGAATATATCTAACACAAATTTATTAGTATGCCAAAACTTAGTTGATGGAAATAACTCGACTAAATTGTGTTGAATAAAGGCTAGAATTGGCAAGTCACAATAAATTACGTTGACTACATCTATTTTAATCACGTTTTTTAATTTGTCAATCAAAGTATTCTTTTCTGAAAAGTTAATGAAATGTCTAGTTTTTTTACCGAATATTATAAATGTACGCGTTGAAGCGCTTGGGGCTTCCTCTAAGACTATTTGATTTCTAAAGCAGTTTAAAGGTTTGTCTGTTGTTTCGATTGCATAAGTTAGAGACAATTCACTATGCATCGTGCGTCATTAGGAGACGCATCATTCTCCAATGCATGGATATTTTGCCGAGAAAGCGCGCCAGCGACATAATTCTCTTTTCCTGGCTTGTAAAATATACGAGCATTATGCTCATCTACAAAAGCTTTCCATCGCTTAATTTTTGCGTTAGTATTTTTATCTGAAACTGAAAATGAAAGGGGTTGATGGTCTGTAAAAATATTTAGACTCCTTACTCCATAAAGATAGTTACGGAGACTTTTTAATGACCAGACTATGGCCTCTCTCTCTCTTTCATTCGTTGCAAATTCTATCTCTTTACCTCTGAGGGTTCTTGAGATCATTGTTATCGGTTTCCCGTTTTGAGATAAAACCGCTGCCAAGACCATACGATGAAGCGTCCGTCGTTAGATTAAAAGGCTTCGTGTAGTCTGGGTATAACAATGTTACGTCTTCTGACGCCAAAATATCTTTTAGTTTATTAAATGCATCAAATTGTTTGTCATTTAATTCTTAATTTTTTTTGATTGGTTGGCACCTATTTTACCATTTTCACCCTTCAATATATCAGTCAGTGGTCTAGCTATTGATGAAAAGTCCTTTATAAAACATCTATAATAACTCGCTAGACCCAGAAAAGACCTAAGTCCAAAAAGTGTTGAAGGTTGAGTGAAATTTTTGATTGCCTCCACTTTAGTAGGGCAAGTTTTTATGCCATCCCTAGATACCATAAAACCTAAGTATTCTACGTTTGTTTTAAAAAGAATTAGATTTTTCACGAGAAACCCTCATATTTGCATCGTACAATTTTTTTAAAACCGTATTGATATCTTCGACATGTTCTTTTTCAGTTTCTGAAAAAACAATAACGTCATCGACGTAAACATAGCAAATTTTTCCAATTTGCTCACGCAGGACATCATCTATGGCCCTTTGGAAAATGCTGGGGGCATTTTTTAAACCAAACGGGAGGCGACAAAATTCATACTTTCCTCCGTTAACAGAGAAAGCTGTCTTTTCCCGGTCTCGTTCGGCTAGTTCGATTTGGTGAAACCCTGATTTTAAGTCTAGGGTTGTGAAAAACCGCGCTTTATCTAAATTTGACAAAATTGTTGTTACATTTGGGATGGGGTATTTATCATCTATGGTTTTCTCGTTGAGCTTCCGAAAGTCTATTACTAAACGTTTCTTTTTATTGCCCAACTCATCAGTACCCTTTTTATCAACAACCCAAATAGGATTGTTTTAGGGTGACCTTGATGGTCTAATTATACCATTCCGCAGAAGGTCTTTAACTTCAGTATCTGCAAAAGTTTTTATTCTATTACGTATCATATTTTTAAAATCTATGCTTACGGATGGTGGAACCTAAATGTCCTCTACTTTTGTAAAGTTCACATTGTCACATTTATGGAAGAGAATAGTTTCTAACCCTGAATTGAAGCGAATTAAATTTTCTTTTAAGCAAATTGTGGCGTTAACCTGTGTTAACAGATCAAGACCAATAATTCCGTCAAAAGTTGACAGGTTGGGTAAAATAAAAAAAGTGCTTTTTCTCCCAAAAATATTTATAAAACATTTGAGTTCAATATTGTTAAAACCATGAATTGATTTTACTAAAAAAGGTGTGTCTACTGGCACTAAACCTTTTATCTCTTGTAATGGCCTGATGTAATTTTTCGAGGCACCTGTGTCAATTAAAAACTTTACTAACCTCCCTCCTCCTGTTTTTTTAATAAACGGTAGTTGGGAGCTTCCCCTAAAAAATTAACGTAGTCAGAATCATGTACCTCAGCTTCCACTTCATCTACCTGCAACGCAGCTATGGCTTCATAGTCACCTTCATTATTCCGTGGAGGAATGTCTTGCAAATAATTTACTCTTTGCCGACGCTGTCCCGACTGTCTTTGAAAGCTACTTGGCCTTTTATTCCTTTGTTCTTGCCCTTGACCATAGGTATCGTTACTATTTTGTTGTTGATAGCTATTAAATTGGCGTAAACGTGATGATGTCGGATTAACATCCATTTTTTCACGATTGCTGGGGACTTTAGAACTGTTAAGTTCCGATTGTTTGTCATTTTCATAACTTTGCCTTTTGTTAAAATATGGATTTTTGCCCTGCTTATTAATTTGGCTGTTATAATTGAAGTTATTACTATTATAATTGTTTTGGTAACGGTTCGGTGATCGTTTGATCTCGGACCTTAGAGATTTTTCTTCAGAATTGTTCGCATAACTCGCCGCAAACAAATACCTTTCATTGTTTGCTTCAACTTCTTGAGCTAAAGCCAAAGCTGTAGGCATATCAGACGGACGGGCCGAAAACAGAACATCACTTAATGGTTTTTTTAACCCAGATATAAAAACTTTAAGGGCGTCTCTTCTGTATTTTTCGTTAAATGCAATGGCTAATGCATATGACATATTGGTTTTGTTTGTAAGAAGGGTAAGTTTTTTTTCAATCTCGTCATAATATTCTAGAACGGTAAGGTTTCCTTGCCGCAATGTACAGAGCTCTTGTTCAATTAAATAAATCGGACGTAGTACATCGGCGTACGTAAAATCTAACCTAGCTATGATAGCTTTAAAATTTAAAACTGTATTGAATGAAGCCAAAACAGCATCGACTGGGCCTCTTATTTTATTTCTTATTATTCCAACTGCCTGGTAATGTCTAGAACTACCATCGTATTTTTCGAAAACTTTGTAAGCAGAGTGAACCGCTTGACGCCAAGAGACATAAGTGCCCTGTTTGCCCTCAAATTCCGGGAGAGATTTAACTATGTCGAGACACTCTTCACACCTATTACCTTCCACAATTTCAATTTCTTTAAAAATTTCAACTTCAGGTTTGCTTTGTGTCAATGTTAAATTTTTCACTGCATCACTTAACTTTCTTTCAAAATCCAATTTTTGTGCTTCAAGGGCACCACTGACTGCGGATTCTACTAATACTTTTAAATCTGTAGCATTCATTTTTGTTTCTATTTTTTTTCCTATTTGTAAGTAATTAAACTTTTCTAATAGTGTTTCAATATTCTCAGGTTCACTCATTAACCGTAAATGATATTTATATGCAGTTTAATTAATTTCATTATTATGAAAAAAAGTTAATAGCACTCACAAAAAAAAAATAACACTTGCAAACTTTACAAATAAAAATATTCAAAGTATAGACAAATTCTTACATTTTTACATAAAAGAAAATAATTCTTAATGCTCGTAACTTATGAATGGTGATGATTTTTTTTCCAGTTGGTTGATTCCGTTTGATATTGTTTAGATTTCCAAAAAGTTCTTCCAAGTTGGGGGCCAGTAAAGATAACAAGTATTTGTTATTTTGAATATGTTCTGTCTTTATTGAGTCTTCTTAAAAACTAAACTTAAAATCTATCATACATTCTATTCTACCCTGTGAAATGTTTCTATCTTGCAGCGTGTGCAAGATATCACATTTCCGTACTTCCAGTCGCATGGATTGTGGTTCCCAAATTCCCAAATTCATTTTTATTAATTCATTCTTAAGACTATCTTAAAGCTAGACAAAAATTCATAAAACTAGCCTAATTATCCATAACTTACAACTAACTTACTGGTCCCATACGGACACTCTAAGTTAAACAATAATACTTAATGCTATTGCCTTTCGGCCCTAAGATCTATTTGACATTGTGGTTGACATCGGTGGGAGCTACTTCGTTGATAGAAATAGTTGTGTCAGCATAAATAGTTATCGTCGATGATAGTGACGACGACGACGGCGGATACATCAGCTTTGGTTGCGGCCGGCGACGACCTAGGCGATCGGGTTAACTCCTCCCTCACTTAAATGAAGAACGTCCTCGGTCTTCTTGAGAGCCATGATGACTTTTTGAAGCTCGGCGCTGTTTGTTTTGACACTGCTTTAGTTTAACGATGGTGTAACAAACTGTAATGAGCCCAAGTGTCGCGCAGCAAGCTATAATTGGATGGGTCGTCAATTTTGTCTCTATTTCACCAATGTAACGTAAATTGTCCATGTTCATTCTATGAAGGAATGGTAGGCTCAATATTTCTCTATGACCGGTGATATTGAGAAGTGTAGATGTTGCGCTAACAGCCTGTTTTTTATTTGTTATTTCGATTGATAAACTTGGAACCGTTGATACACACCGCATCATCAAAAGTCAGCAAATACGTCCCGTTGATGTCCGTTTCAAAACCATTCACCTCCCTTATTCTGACATTTTTGTTGTTTATTATAACTATGCCATCATCAATAACCAACACTGATTCCCGATGGTCTGGTTGTGTGTTGCAATGAGCCATGCCTCCAGAGTGTAATTGTTGATCGCATGTCTTGCTCGGTAATTCTTTGCAAAATGTTAACGTTGTTGCTATGTTGCAGTCCTCAACAGCCAGTACTTGACTTCCACATTCCGCAACCACATCATCTCCATCGAAGAATATAATATTTCCGTTGTGAGCAACAGGGTAGATAATTATTTTCTTACATACTTAGGTATAGGGTACTTAATAATACAATGCAATACATTATCATTTTGTAAAATCTTAACATGAGATATTTCCATTAGCTCTGTTACGCTTACATTTGTAAATTGTTCGTTAATTATTGATTTTATATCATCATCTTCTAAGATTATTGGATTTATAATTTTTAGTTTTGCAAGTGTTATTGCAGGCATTAAATTCTGAATTTCGGAAATAAGAATCCTATTTCTTGCCAACAAGATCTCGCAGAGATGGCCAGTGTCAATCTGTTGCTTTTTTGTGTTTGCCAAAATACTATTTACCGTATCTGTTAACCTATTAATTTGTTCTTGGGACTTTGTGTTAATAATAGCCTGTCTGTTATTAGAATCAATTAACTGGGACTGATTGAATTTAATTTTTTCAAAGTCATCAAAATCAGGGGTACCAGCCACAATTTTTAGTCCAGTTCCCAAGAAATTAAGACTTCTAGCATTTCTATGATGAATACTAATACTTTCGAAAAGTGTTTCTAAATGTCTTATATCTATTTCCAGAATCTTGCGCATATGTGACTGCGGGAAAAGATCAGTCATGTTTTTCGACTCATCCATTATTTGTTTGTAGGCCGTTAGATTCGATGTGTGACTTAAGTAGCCGTAGACCTGCCAGAGAATCACATCCCCGTCAGCTATTGGAATATAGTTTGAGTTTGAATAGTCTCTTAATTTCGCTGCCTCAGTCATCATCAGTGAAAGCAAAATAATCCTTAAAGATGTTAATTTCTTTAATAAAATCAGCTTGTAAGTTTAAAAATACTAAATAAGTTGTGTTCTATTTAAGGTTGTCCTTATGGACCACCCTCCCTTTAATTAAGACCGTTGTCCCCAAATCGGCTTCTACTTTTTCTTCAACGTATAATGGAGTTAACTTATTACCTAATCTTCTGTTTGATTTCACTAAAACCTTTTCTCCTACACTAAAAATTCTGTTCTGCCTCGTTTCGTTTTCCCTTTGCAACTGAATTTCTTGGGCCTTCTGAACTTTATTTTTTATTTTTTCTCTAAAATCTGTCGGGGACGAATGTATTACATCAATTGGTCTTTGGTTCGTAACAGAATGGACGGTCCTATTATATTCTACTGTTGCTAATAGTATTAATTCGATTGTATCCTCGACTTTTCTGTCAAGTTTTAGACATCTTGCAATTTCTAATAGAGTGCTGTGAAACCTTTCTACCTGACCGTTAGATGTACTGTGTAAAGGTGGAGCATTTACTATGTCAACATTAAAATGATTGAGCAAAATTGACCTAATTGTCTCGGATTTAAAAGAAGCCTCATTGTCACAAAAGATTTGTTTTGTATTTGGGAAGATGTTCATTATCTCCAGTATTGGAACTTTTACGTCTATTATTGTGCGTGACGGTATTGGCATCACAACCGCAAATTTAGAAAACTTGTCAATGCAAGTTAGAAAATACTTTTTATCCGTAGAGAATATGTCAACGTGAAGCATTTCTCCAGCATACGAGGGGGTTGGTGTCTCACCAAGCAATTGTTTTTTTGGATGCCGATCGTACTTCGACTTTGAACATATTTTACAGTTTGCTACAACCTCATTTGCCTGTTTTGTCATTTTTGGAAAGAAATAGTCACATAGGATTTGCTTAACGTTTTCTTGAGCTGCTCTATGTGCTCGGTTGTGTTCAGTAATTATAATTTCTTTTTGTTCATTCGGGTCGAATATATCTAACACAAATTTATTAGTATGCCAAAACTTAGTTGATGGAAATAACTCGACTAAATTGTGTTGAATAAAGGCTAGAATTGGCAAGTCACAATAAATTACGTTGACTACATCTATTTTAATCACGTTTTTTAATTTGTCAATCAAAGTATTCTTTTCTGAAAAGTTAATGAAATGTCTAGTTTTTTTACCGAATATTATAAATGTACGCGTTGAAGCGCTTGGGGCTTCCTCTAAGACTATTTGATTTCTAAAGCAGTTTAAAGGTTTGTCTGTTGTTTCGATTGCATAAGTTAGAGACAATTCACTATGCATCGTGCGTCATTAGGAGACGCATCATTCTCCAATGCATGGATATTTTGCCGAGAAAGCGCGCCAGCGACATAATTCTCTTTTCCTGGCTTGTAAAATATACGAGCATTATGCTCATCTACAAAAGCTTTCCATCGCTTAATTTTTGCGTTAGTATTTTTATTTGAAACTGAAAATGAAAGGGGTTGATGGTCTGTAAAAATATTTAGACTCCTTACTCCATAAAGATAGTTACGGAGACTTTTTAATGACCAGACTATGGCCTCTCTCTCTCTCTTTCATTGGTTGCAAATTCTATCTCTTTACCTCTGAGGGTTCTTGAGATCATTGTTATCGGTTTCCCGTTTTGAGATAAAACCGCTCCAAGACCATACGATGAAGCGTCCGTCGTTAGATCAAAAGGCTTCGTGTAGTCTGGGTATAACAATGTTACGTCTTCTGACGCCAAAATATCTTTTAGTTTATTAAATGCATCAAATTGTTTGTCATTTAATTCTTAATTTTTTTTGATTGGTTGGCACCTATTTTACCATTTTCACCCTTTAATATATCAGTCAGTGGTCTAGCTATTGATGAAAAGTCCTTTATAAAACATCTATAATAACTCGCTAGACCCAGAAAAGACCTAAGTCCAAAAAGTGTTGAAGGTTGAGTGAAATTTTTGATTGCCTCCACTTTAGTAGGGCAAGTTTTTATGCCATCCCTAGATACCATAAAACCTAAGTATTCTACGTTTGTTTTAAAAAGAATTAGATTTTTCACGAGAAACCCTCATATTTGCATCGTACAATTTTTTTAAAACCGTATTGATATCTTCGACATGTTCTTTTTCAGTTTCTGAAAAAACAATAACGTCATCGACGTAAACATAGCAAATTTTTCCAATTTGCTCACGCAGGACATCATCTATGGCCCTTTGAAAAATGCTGGGGGCATTTTTTAAACCAAACGGGAGGCGACAAAATTCATACTTTCCTCCGTTAACAGAGAAAGCTGTCTTTTCCCGGTCTCGTTCGGCTAGTTCGATTTGGTGAAACCCTGATTTTAAGTCTAGGGTTGTGAAAAACCGCGCTTTATCTAAATTTGACAAAATTGTTGTTACATTTGGGATGGTGTATTTATCATCTATGATTTTCTCGTTGAGCTTCCGAAAGTCTATTACTAAACGTTTCTTTTTATTGCCCAACTCATCAGTACCCTTTTTATCAACAACCCAAATAGGATTGTTTTAGGGTGACCTTGATGGTCTAATTATACCATTCCGCAGAAGGTCTTTAACTTCAGTATCTGCAAAAGTTTTTATTCTATTACGTATCATATTTTTAAAATCTATGCTTACGGATGGTGGAACCTTAATGTCCTCTACTTTTGTAAAGTTCACATTGTCACATTTATGGAAGAGAATAGTTTCTAACCCTGAATTGAAGCGAATTAAATTTTCTTTTAAGCAAATTGTGGCGTTAACCTGTGTTAACAGATCAAGACCAATAATTCCGTCAAAAGTTGACAGGTTGGGTAAAATAAAAAAAGTGCTTTTTCTCCCAAAAATATTTATAAAACATTTGAGTTCAATATTGTTAAAACCATGAATTGATTTTACTAAAAAAGGTGTGTCTACTGGCACTAAACCTTTTATCTCTTGTAATGGCCTGATGTAATTTTTCGAGGCACCTGTGTCAATTAAAAACTTTACTAACCTCCCTCCTACTGTTTTTTTAATAAACGGTAGTTGGGAGCTTCTTTTTATTCTATTTTTTTCCTATTTGTAAGTAATCAAACTTTTCTAATAGTGTTTCAATATTCTCAGGTTCACTCATTAACCGTAAATGATATTTATATGCAGTTTAATTAATTTCAATATTATGAAAAAAAGTTAATAGCACTCACAAAAAAAAATAACACTTGCAAACTTTACAAATAAAAATATTCAAAGTATAGACAAATTCTTACATTTTTACATAAAAGAAAATAATTCTTAATGCTCGTAACTGATGAATGGTGATGATTTTTTTTCCAGTTGATTGATTCCGGTTGATATTGTTTAGATTTCCAAAAAGTTCTTCCAAGTTGGGGGCCAGTAAAGATAACAAGTATTTGTTATTTTGAATATGTTCTGTCTTTATTGAGTCTTCTTAAAAACTAAACTTAAAATCTATCATACATTCTATTCTACCCTGTGTTTAAGCCTTGGCCGGCTTACATACTTGTTTTATAGTTTTAGGGTTAAGTTTTAAGTAGAATAGGCATGGTGGCACACAAAAAAAAATACAAAAAAAAAGTAGTTTATAGGTAGAATAGGTAGTTTAAGTTAGAGTTCAGTTTTATATTAAGGACCTTATTTTAAGTAGTTTTAAGTAAAAAGAAAAAAGGATATTGATATTAGTTTTTTTTTTCAAATTTTCTAATAAAAACAAAAATAAATAAAATTTAATTGAAGTAAAATAGATCTTAGGGCCGAAAGGCATTAGTATTAAGTGTTATAGTTTAACTTAGAGTGTCCGTATGGGACCAGTAAGTTAGTTGTAAGTTATGGTTAATTAGGCTAGTTTTATGAATTTTTGTCTAGCTTTAAGATAGGTTTAAGATTGAAGTAATAAAAATGAATTTGAAAAAGAAATGTTGAAAAAAGTCATCGAAATAGATTGAACCCCCAGATAAGACTGGCTCAGAAGCCAGCCATGAAGGTCATATGCCAGAAAACATATTTAAATTATAATGCAAGTAATCGAATCAAGTAAATTTCATGTCTATTTCAAAAGCCATCTTTGTTAATCGATTTCATTGTTCTTTACCTCTAAAAAAACACCCTTTATAAAAGCAAAGTCGTTTTGAGCAAGCACAAGTTTTATTTAATTTTAAGAATGGTTCAAAAATCACATTTGGTTTCGCTACAGCTTTAAAGGAATTAAGGACTTAAATTAAATTTCAACAATTTATGTGTGCGAGTAATGTTAAGTAATGTTGGGGAACTACAGTTTTTATATGTCGAATCCGAACAGCTAAATGGAGAACCACTTTTTTATCATATGTTAATTCGTCGCAAGAGTTATTCCTACGCAAAGTCAAGTAACTAAACTTAATTCTACACAAATTGCGAAAAGAACGGACGGTATAAGAAAAAAATAGACACAATTATTTGTTAAATAAAGAGATGAAAAATTTCGTTAATGAGCATGTACTATATAATATTAAGGTCTGAAATTTACAGGGAATAATATTTTTGACATTGTGAACGATTTTTTTCAAAAATAATTAGTCGTTATCGTCAAAACTTAGATAACTTGGTAGTAGATGGAGCTTTTTAGATTATAATTTGTCTTATCTGATACCTGATGGACAACTTTAGTTCAAGCGATATCGATATATGTATAGAGATTAAAATGGAGTTAGGAGTTCAATTTATTCCCGGCTTGAATAACATGAACAAATTAACTTGAACCCATTAGAATTTGAAGATACAATGTTGATCGTATGTGATTTTAACCTAACAAATTTTAAAAAAGGGTTAAAATCGTTGGGAAGGCATGGGTATTAGTTTTTTGTTTTACACCTGGAGTACTAAAACTGCATTATTATCATCCGGTTGACGTAATAATTCAAATTAACTAGGTATAATTTTTGTGAGAAATATTCCGGCTTTTACTAACAACATACTATACCAAAAGAAACTAGCGATTTTATAAGATTTCAGAAATGACATCGCCTTAAAAATTTGGCGTTTGGCTTGCAGCAATGGAGGTTTACACAAAGTAACGAGTAATGTTCGCGAATCTTGTGCTTAAAAAGATATGTTCTTAAAAATAAAATAGTGATGCGACAGAGTCAACGAAGATGTGCGTGCTCTACTCAATATCAGAGTTTCTAATGTTGTTAGTGCAAAAGATCAAAACAAAACCGTGGTGGAGGTCAATCTGCCTAATTTTAGCCAAAATGCTGCAGTTGGTAAAGATTAATCTCCAACACTCCATAAAGGCCTCGGCCTAACTTCTTCTTCGTCTGGCCAGAAACGGGGAAGACATTGTCCTACTCCAAGAGCCATGGATTGTGAGATCCGTAGTTCGAGGTATCAAGACTCCTGGGTACTACACACTGTTTGAGACAGATAAAGGTGCACATAGATCTTGGATATTAGTGAAAAGTAGCATAAATGTATTTTCACTCCATAATTTCAGTGATAGAGATACCACCGTAGCTAGACTGGAAACAGCCAAAGGAAAATACTAGCTAGTGTCGGCGTATCTTGGCCATGTCCACCTTGGCCCACTCCCTGGTAAGACCCTTCAGAGAATCATCACTGAAGACGAACGGTAGAAGATCGGCCTAATAATTGGGAGCAATGTTAACGCTCATCACACTGTATGTCGGAGTACATTTAACGACAGAGGTGAGTGTCTTTTTGATTATATCCTTGGTATTAACCTCTTAGTTAGTAACGTTGGAAATGAACCAACCTTTATTACTACAACTCGACAAGAAGTCCTAGACATAAGTCTTTTCTCCGATACTATTTACCATATGATCTTGGACTGGAAAGTATCCAAAGAACACTCGTTCTCTGATCATAGATATATCCAATTCAATATCAATGTGGATAAAAACCCTAGCCTATTGACTTTTTTAAATTATCGGAAAAGTGACTGGGCTACATACAGAAACATATTACAAAGTTAACTAAAACCTGGACTATTTAGTCCTTCCTCTAACGCTAGTGAACTTGAAACCAATGACCTTACCTTAGCTGTGAATAGATCGCTAGAAATTGCTTGTCCACTTTTACTCGACTCGCTCAGAAGAGAATGTAGGAAACTCTTTAACCGAGCCAAAGCCACAAGACTAGCTTCTCACTGGGATTCTTACTAAGAATCCCAAAGAATTTATAAGAAAGCACTAAAGAAATCTAAGCAACCTTTCTGGTGATCCTTCTGTGGCACGATAGAAGAAACTTCTGAAGCCTCCAGGCTACGAAAAATTCTTCCAAATCCAGCGATGCCAAGCTGTCTGAAAAATGCAGATGGCTCCTTGGCAAATTCAACTGAAGAATCGGTGAACTTACTAATGGATACTCACTTTCCTGGTAGTTCCCTAACCGCAAATTGCAACAATCATATTCGTTCAATTTCAATATAACATATCCTAAAGGTCTAATCACAAGGGACAAGCTACTATGGGCTCTCAACAGCTTCGAACTATTTAAATCTGTAGGACCAGATGGGATAATACCAGCCGAACTACAAAAAGCTTCAGACATTATTGCACCAATCCTTGAGGCAATTTTTACAGGATGTCTATATTTGGTCCATATTCCCTCGGCATGGAGAGAAGTTAAAGTTCTTTTTATACCCAAAGCAAATAAATACGCGCAGGTCAATCCTAAGGATCTACGACCTATAAGTCTATCATCATTCCTTCTTAAGACCTTAGAAAAATTGGTTGATATCCATTTAAGGGCAAGTATTGATACAAGACTACTGTCTACGTCTCAACATGCCTACTGTAAAGGTAAATCGGTGGAAATGGCGTTACACAAACTAGTACGCACCATTTAATACTCCCTCAATCATAGAGGGAGTATTAAATGGCATCGAAGGTGCCTTTTAACAACGTGGACACATCTTTAATCACATCTGCACTAACATTTCTAAACGTAGAGAGCTCGCTTGGGGAGTTAATTCATTTAATGCTGGCTAGCAGAATAATTAACTCAAAACTGGGCAACTCTTCTGGTAGAAGATTCGTTAGCAGAGGGACACCGCAAGGTGGTGTTCTATCCCCTCTCCTCTGGAACCTAGTGTTAAATGAAATCCTAATTGGTCTGGTTGCAGAGGGTTTCGGAGTGATTGCCTTTGCAAATGACGTTGCTATAGCAGTTTCAGGAAAGCATCTTAAGACCTTAAAAGAACTCTTACAAAATGCATTAGATAGACTAATGCTTTCGGCTGATCGGTGGCTGATCACACAAGCCGAATAAGTCCTCTACCTAACACCTCTTGATATATTTGGCAAACAAATAGCTGCAATCTCTGCCATTCGCCTTAAAGCTTTGTTGAAGTGGATTAACAATAACATTGGCCACTCCGGAATTCTTAGTTATTTAGAATCAGTTCCAAAGCACACAGATTACACCATCCCACAACTGCAATTCGACTAAAACTTCCAGATTTCTATACCTTCCAAATCTTTCTGGGAGTATAGGGCATTCCTGGTAGACGAGTCAGTCCACTTTTGTATTATTATTATTATAAATTCTTTATTTTTTCAATTTAATTTTGTATATAGTTCATTAAAGAATACGGTCATGGCTATTCTGCCGTCTGCCGGAGTTTACATTACAAAATAAGAAAAAGGAGGAAATATAATTGAAATTACTAGATTTAAACAGAAATTTACAAAAAAAAATTGTAATGTAGTTAAGTTAAAATTAATTATTACAATTTCTGATGAGAAGCGTTTTTTTTTACAATTTTAATGATTTGAAACATAAATAAAAAAGTCAATTTTAATGGTGATTTGAAACACAAAAAGTAGTAATTTTAATGATTGAAAACAAAAAAGCATTGTAGAGCATACGTGTTATTTTAGAAACTATTACGGTACATTTGAGCATGTTTACAAAATTTGTACAATTTACACCAACCCCGAGCACCATTTAATATTTCGTGAAGACTATTGATAGACAAAAAACTTTCTTGGAAATACAATCGCCGAATTTCTTGCAAAATTGGGCACACAGCTAATAAAATGGTAAACATCTTCTAGTTCTCTTCTGTTGCAAAGGTTACAAATTTGCTGCAAATCAACTCTATGGGGGATGAAATTAAGGTTGAGAATTTCCACCCTTGCTTTAAAAACTGTACCTATTAAATCGGCTGAGTTTTTAACATTAAAATAGCTTTCTTCCGTAGGTATTCGGTGATTGAGTTTACTATAAATACTTCTAGAAGAAGACGATGATGCTCTGGTCAAGTGTTGATCAAATATTGCGTCATCTATTCTTGAGATGATAGTCGCAAAAAAATCATGCCACTCATGCAGATTTCGTTCAGTTATTGAAAACGCGATGTCATGAGATAGGGCCAGCTGGTTCCATTCCCTGAAAGGTGATGCATTTATTTGCAATAGTCTAACCAATATCAATTTATGAAGACTGGTATCACTTCTTCTCATCACTCTCGTATAATAGTCTGAAGTAGCCTTAAGGTTTCTTATATAGATTGGTGGTAATCCTGTTTCGACATGAATCGCGTAGGTCGGCGTGGAATTCGGCAAACGAAAAATGCGTTTAAGAAAATGTCTTTGGACCAATTCAAACTCTTCGAACGGAGTAACCCCAAATGCTTGTATCCCATAGCACATACAGGTGTTGACTGTAGCATAAAAAACCTTGCATTTTGACGAATGGTCAATATCGTGATTTGCAAAAAAATCGTCCACATTGAATTCAATGCTAACTTAGCTTAACTGCTTTTTTCCTTGGCGTGCTTGGAAAAGTTTAAGTTATATGTAAACAGAACTCCTAGATACTTAAATTCACGTACACATTCAATCCGTTCACTATTAAGTCTCCAGGCTTCTTCAGGAGCTCTTCTACATTGTCGGTTTTCAAATATCATTGCTTTTGTTTTTTTGAACGTTAATTTTCAGATCCCATGTTTGACAGTACGACTGTAATTTATTAATTTGAAGTTGCAGTGAAAAAGGATTGTCGGCTAGTAATATCAAGTCGTCAGCATAGAGCAAATCTTTGATGAGAGTTCCCGCAAAGATTACGCCACCCGGTAGAATATCAGGAATATCAACAATAAACAGAGCGAATATCAGAGGGCTAAAAATGCATCCTTGTGGAACGCCTGCCGTTGTTTCGAACCACTCTGACAGTTTAGATCCATCCCATACAGCTGCGTTTGAAGACTTCAGAAATTGAAAATACAGCATCAAAAATTTTCGTGATACACCCATATTTGAGAGCTTATAAAGCAAAGCCTGTCTGTTTACTGTGTCGAATGCAGCTTTGAAGTCAACGAAACAGACATAAAGTTTTTTGTTTTGATTTTCTGATTTCTAGCTAAGCTAGACAATGCAAATATGTAATCCATAGTGGTGAACCCAGAGCGGAAGCCAGCTTGTAATATACTGAGAAGATTAGTTCTTTCAGTCCAGCTAGATAATCTTTCATAAAGAATTCTAGCAAATATCTTTCTAAGCGAGTTGAGAATGAATATTCCCCTGTAGTTCTCAGGATGATAAGGATCTCCTTTCTTAAATATTGTGAAAATGAGGGCTTTAGTAAAATTTGAAGGAACACAAGCATTCTCATAGAGGCGGTTGAAGAAATCCAGAATGTAGGTCTTTAAGCTATTGTTCGAATTTTTGAAAAACTCTACTGGTATTCCATCGCTTCCAGGTGCTTTGTTGTTTTTCATTTTTGTGAGAGTTATTTCCAATTCACTTAACGATTTTGAACAGTCCAGGTCGGAAACACACGTGTTCTGTAAGCCAAAGCTGAAAGTATGAAGATTCTCTTCAGCTGACAACAGAGTTTTAAAATGAGCTCCTAGAGTCTGAGCTTCGAGAGTTATATTCATACTTTGCCGCCACCTGCTAACTTCACGAACGTTTTGCCAAAATTCCTTTGAATTTTTACTAAGCTGTAGCTGACGTGCAAGGTTTTTGTTGTAGCTTATTTTCTTAGTAGCGCAAAGCTGTTTTGCTCTTTAGAGCAACAAATTCCGAGTATTATAAAAATATGTACCTAAGAGCCAAGTACATATTTTTATAATACTCGGAATTTGTTGCTCTAAAGAGCTTTAAATATTTTAATGATAGTTTGCGTAATTTATTGCAATCGCTATCAAACCATTTGTTTTTAGGAATAAAATGAACAAAAGTGGGGTTCCCTGCTGGTACCGAAGCATAAACTAATCTTATTATATTGTTTTCAATTTCTTCTATTGACTGTTGTGGAAGATGATTAAAGTTGTAATTTAGAAGAGCTTTGTACCGATCAGCTTTGTTCTGCATCCATTTTAGTTTCCGGAAATTGTCTGAAACACTTTGTTGTTCTCGTTCTTCGAAGTCTGTTTCAACAACAATTGGCAAGTGAGCCGAGAAATTGGCCAGTAGCACCTTAAAATCTCTTATTGCATTGCCCCATTGTCCAAACGTTGCACATACATAGGTCAATAACTGATTTTCCTTGACCGCTGATAAATGTAAATTCACCATATTCATCACCTTTTGTCACCCCATTCAGCACAAATAGGCCAAAGTTTAAGAAAAAATCAGATAGTAGTTTGCCGTTCCTATTAAGCGTTTCATCTTTAGAATTTCTGGTACTTTCGAAAATAAGTTGATTTTGTAAGAAGTGCACAGATGAATTCTGATAGTCACCAATTCGAGCATTGAAATCTCCAATTAGCATAGTATTTTCCAAAAAAGAATTGGTCATGAGGTTACACAAGTTATCAAAATCATTTTGCCAGTTATTGCATACCGGAATAATATGGTAGTTTAAATTGTTACATGTTATATGAACTACAATTGTGCTTTCGATGTTTTTAAATTCTAAAAAATGAGAAATTTTACATTTTATGCCACATAAAATACCCCCACTCGCTCTCCCATGTACATTTGTTCGAATTGCTGGTATGAATTTTAATTTATAATCCCTAAAATATTTAATAAAATTATTTTTAAATCTCCTCTAAAAAGGTTTCCAATAGAATTATTACATCAAATTTCAAAATATAATTAAAAAAAATTAGGTTGCAAAAGTTTACTTTTTAGACCCGTAATATTATAAGCTAAAATTGTTAAATTAAGAGATTTATTAATTTTTTGGCAGACGACAGGTTTTTCCTATTGGCTTCTGCCATTATTAGAATTCATTTACTCAACCATAGGTGGCGCTGATGTGGAGTGAGAGATCGATGGTAAATTCCCTTTTTCAACCGGAACTAGCTTCACTCCCTCGCTGCTGTCAAAGAACTCAGATGATCTGCCACCAAACATATCGTTTACAAACGTCAATTCCGTCGCCGATTTGACAAGTAATCCTCGTGAAATTGTATAAACAAAGAGATGATTGTTTATTTGTAGTTTATCACCTTATAGGTTGATTTTTGCTTGAGGATTAATTTGTAGAAGTTTGTTTTTAACGTCATTTAGTGTTTGCCTTTTCTTTCTGTACATCAAAGATTGTTCGCGATGGATGCTTATGCCTTTCCCTTTAAGCTGACTAGTGGCAGCTAGAATTTTATCCGCAACTTCTGAGTGAAGTTCTATAAAAACGGTTCCTCTTTGTGTTTGCGAGTTTATGATTTCTCGAGTTTTATTAAAATTGAAAAAGTCGCCTTCTTTTAACTTGAGAAGCTCGTTGCATGTTTGTTTTGCTAGATCAACAGCACTAGTTTATCTGTCTATAGGAAGGTGTACCACCAAACAGTTTACGTTGTGTTTCCGTGAAATTATTTCAAGTTGAGTTTTTTAGTGTGTCTAATTCAGCGGATAAGGCTGCAATATCAGACTTTGTGGCTAAATCTTTGATTTGATCAGCAATAGTGACACTTAAAATATCTTGAAATTGCGAAATAGACACTTTTCCAACTTCCATTTTGTTTAAATCAAATCTTTTGTTGCTGTTGTTATGCTCTGGAGAAGTATCAGTTATGTTTCTTTTGCCGCTCATAGAAATACCGTAATACAGCAAGCAGTTTTTTCTTATTTTTTCCTTGCGCAAAGAAAATAAAAGCGTGAAATACCTTAGAAACTCTGGGCGAATTTGTGTTGCTCAAGCGATACTGTGGCTCAAACAGATGCATTCAATATATTTTTTTGAATTTAATGTTTACTAGTTAACGAAATAATTAAACCTTACACAGAGCTTATTTTAAATTTGCACTTCCATCTTTTACTTCAACTGTCCACTTTTATACAGATGGATCAAAAACTAAAGAACGGGTTGATGGAGGTGTGTACTCTGAACGACTGAAATTAAGTCTCTCATTCCGCCTTCCCAATCATTGAAGGATGTTCCAGACGGAACTTTTGTCGGTAAAAGAAGTCTTGTCCTGGCTCGAAGAAAACGTGATATCTGATATCCGTATGTTCTCAGATAGTCTGAATACTGAATTAATTTAATACTGCAGTTTGCAAATTAAATGCTTATTCTGCAACCAACATCATGGTTGATAGTTCCACTTTGACTGATGATTTAGCTAAGCCCAAAATTCCGTCTACTTTCTCTTCTGCAAGTGAATATATTCTCGCGCAATCAGGTTCTGGTGTTAATAACGCAGAAAGTGTACCTGATATACAAAAGAAAAAGTCTAAAAAAAGGAGCCGAGAAAACTCTGGGGCCCTACTATGTAACTCGATTCTACAATGAAATTGCTCGAATTCGAAAAATTGGTACTATGTACATATCTGTTTGACTACTTTCGAACAAACGAGAATCGAATAGTTCTAGTAGTGCCAACTATATTCTTATGAACTTTCGAATAAACGAGGAACTACACAACTCGAAAGTAGAATTCAAAAAAAGGCTAAATCGAAAATAATCACTCTACATCAAATGTGTTTGCGAACGAAGTTTTTTTTTTGTCAAAGTGTAAGTAAAATGTTATAAATTATTAATATGCAATTGGAATTTGAAAGTTTTTCATTCAACTTTTTGTGTTTTATTATTTTACCACCCCAATTACACCGGGAATTCGTGATTTTTGCCAAAAATAGCGTTTGGACTTTCGTTTCTCTTCATTCCTCATTCATTTCAAAATTCATCATCACCGGGCACAAATGGACTCTTTCGATTGAAGTCAAAACTTCGTTCAAAACTTGGTTTGCTGTGCACGTCCAACGTTCTTTTCACCACCGATTTGGTTTTGGTAACCTCTTGTTGTCAAAAACTTAAATGCTGCTGATAACTTAATGATAATCGGAAAAGCATTTTGTCTTCTGCGAGTAGTCATGTCGGATGATATGGTGTTAAGTAAGAACATAAATCCGTCTTTAGAAAGACAATAGTTCTTAACAAAACTAAAACAAAAGTATATATTTTTCATTAAGAATGCGTTCAAATATTCTACCGTATAGATAATGGGTCCGCCAAATAACTTTTTTTTTTTGGCTATAAAAACATCGAGTGTAGCTTCAAACTAGGGATGTTGCGAATATTCGCATCCGCAATTGCGGATTATTGGCAATAATTCCAACATCCGCATCCGCATAAACTGATGCGGAGTTTGTTGCGGATGCGGATGTTTTTAAACGCTTTTTTTTCAAATTTGTAGTTGCAATCGAAAAATAGCAACAGCACGGCATACTATATTATGATCAACAACAACGACCCTTTCACCCTTAGTAAAACTGTTAAATTTAAAAATCTCGGTCCCAAGTAGGCGACGACAAAAGCAACGACAAGTGATGTGCAATGGTCACAGATTGGAGGATATATGTAAAAGCTCTTGCTAGCTAAGTGGCCAGAGGACACAGTTTATTTTTATATATTTAGTGAAAAAGTGATACAAAAAAGCATCATCTGGATTTATTTTAATTTAAACAAAAATGATCCTGACAAATCCGAGTGTAAAATATGTCGTAAAACATATTCACGAAAAGGACGCAAGACTTCTTCATTGAAAAAGCACCTGAAGTCAAAGCACCCAGAGGAGTTTGGTTTATTTGAGAGTGTATATAGAAGTGTATACACAACCATATTCGTTCAGCGGAAAGATAAAACTAATTATGTGTGAAATCAGACATGAGCTAAGTGTAACCATTCACGAAATAAGCACTAGTTGAAAAAAAAAAGTTCGATGGCGGACCCTATATGTGCAAATCTTTTCTCACTCAGCTCCATTATTTTGGAATTATCTCTTATTCTTTTGCGTTCAATTTGCTCGTACCGTTCTTCATTGCCTTGCAAATTAAACCATAATCTAACGGTGTCCATTTTTGTTATAATTATTCTTGTCCAAAAATTTAATATTTTATTTTAGTTTTTTTTTTAAACTGTCAAATAACTCGATACTCGTTCGAAAGTAGACATTTTTTTAAAACAAGTTAGTATAACCGGCATTCGATTCTACTTTCATACGTAGTACGATTTGAAAGTAGAATCGGAAATGAGTTTCGAATAGAATCAAAAGTAGAATCGAGTTACATAGTAGGGCCCCTGTGCTTGCTAGAAATTCTACCCCTCCCTCAAAATGAACTAATGTTAACATCACCCCAATACTTTTAGATCCCACCGGTACTCCTCATATAACTCCAATTCTCGACTTAAATTCAGCTTCCATTAGAGACTCCGTTACTGGAACAGTAATAAACCATTCCATCCCTATCAAAGCTGTGTTGAAACCAACCACTGCTGACATTTTTCTCAACTCCCAATCATTTCCACATGACGTATTCGTTTTGACAGAAACTTGGCTTAATTCAAGCTTTTCCGACACAGAACTTTTCATCCAAGAGTTCGAAGTTAACAGAAATGATCGTCATGTTGGTAATGCAAAGGATTTAGGTGGAGGTGTTCTCATAGCGGTAAAAAATACATATTTCTCTTCTTCTGTATCTTTTCCATTTGAATTATCAATTGAACTGGTATGTGTAAAGATAATGGTACAGGCCGGTATGGTAAAGATAATGGTTTTGCCGTATCGTCGATTTTACCGTATAAGCCAGTGTCAATATAATTTAAATCAGTATATTCAGACGATATCGCATTTAACTGTATACGCTAAAATTACCGATTAGGTCGATTTTGTCATTCGGTTTTGTCTCTGCAAATCGTTTTCGGTCGTACGGTTAAAAAAACGATTCGGCTTATCGTGGCAATGTATTTATAGACAGTGCGTTCAGACGATTCGATATTTTGACCGATAGTGCGTCATTTTTCGTCTGGGCTACTGTCGAATAATTTATTGTATTCCAGTCCATCTTCATGCGTCTTGATGCACATACGATACGAATGCAACTGAAAACCGAGTACGGTGTAGGGACGAGTACGGTGTACGGTTAAATTACCGTACCGTCTGAACACTCCAACCGAAAGACACCGAAGCGAGAAAATATCCGATACGGTGAAAATATCGAATCGTGTGAACGAGCTCTAAGACTATTTTCATTTTAAACGCTTATATTCCTCCAAAAAGTTTAGAGTCTGTTTATAGCGAACTCTCCTTAGCATTAGACTTTGTTGTCAGTTTGTCCTGCGCTGACACCAATATTTTACTTCTAGGTGATTTTAATTTACCACACATTGACTGGATTCCATCGGAAGACGAATCCTGCCTTGAAGCCTCTCTCTCTTCTTCACAATTGAAACTATCTTTTCTCGATAAAATCCCTCTAAGTGACTTACAGCAAACAAGCTGTATTAAAAACTCAAAAAATCGAATTCTCGATTTAGTATTTTCTTCTGACGCTATTAGTACTCTTGTTCTAGAATCTAGATCAGGAATTACTAATATTGATAAATATCACCCCCCTAGGACATTTTTCTTGATTTAAGTAATCACCTTACTGAACACAGTAATTCCTTTGATTGCTTATATAATTTTGACTTCAGAAGAGCTAATTTCCAGTTGTTGTCTGAAGATTTAACCATTTGTGGAATTGCTGATACTTTAGCTTTTTCTAATATTGACGAAGCAGTTTCAATTTTTTATAAGATCCTTAATAATTGTTTAGAAAAAAATCTACCTTTTAAGAAATCAAGAAATACAAACTTTAGCCACCCTTGGTACACGAAAGAATTGCGTTTACTTCGTAACAAAAGAAATTAGGCATGGAAAACTTATCTCAAAACTCTGTCTCCAATCAACTTCCCTGTTTATGTTGAATTCTTTAATGAATTTAAGTCTCTTTCTAATTTTGTATACCCTAGTTATGTTACTGATATGAGCACCTTTTTCGTTAGATAAAACTGTTGGTATCTGTAACGCTTTCGCAACAAATTTCCGTGAGTCATTTGTTAATAGCCCTCAAGAAGTTGATGAAGTATATTTTCATAATCTCCACTCCTTTTCGCAAACTAGCTGTAGTCACATCCCTGTGCTACAGAGTACGGTCCTTGATCTTTTATCCGCGTTGAATGATGACTGCTCAGCCGGTCCCGATGGTATTCCCCCAATAGTATTAAAAGAGTGTAGTAGGTAATGCTTTAGTTGAACCCCTTACGTTCTTATTCAAACTTTCTCTGGGCAAAGGAGTTCAATGATCTCTATGTTACTCTTTCTTTGTACAATTGTCATGTTCGTCCTCATCTTGAATATGCTTCGCAGGTATGGACTCCCTATTACGAAATTCATAGAAAACGTATTGAATCAATTCAACATAATTTCATTCGCTTTGCCCTAAAGGGTTTTCCTTGGGAAGATCCTTATGATCTGCCTCTACCTATGAGCATCGTATTCTGCTTCTTCAAATGCAATCTCTCCATCAAAGGCGTGTTAATAATGACTTAGTATTTTTTCATCAACTCATTAATGGTGAAATTGATGCACCTTATTTGCTATCTTGTGTACATTTGAATTACCGAGGCGGAACTCATCACCTACGTTCAATTGATTTTATACATATTGACTTCCATAGAACTAACTATGGGAAGAATGAAGCTTTAAGTCGAATGAGCATTTTATATAACTTAAACTGTTCATCGATAGATTTAAATTTAAATAAGGTGGGATTAAAATCATTGTTTAGAACCAGTGCTCCACTATCGTAAGTCTTTATTTTATTTTTTTTTGTTCTGTAATAATTCATGTTAAATGTTTATTATGTTTTGTATTTTGTGCGTGTGTTAGGCTTTAATTGTATTATTATCTTACTAACAACTAACACATGCACTTATGATGAGCCTCTGATCGTAGTTTAAAGCTTGCTATTAGCTAACTACTTTTTGAAAATTCTGAAGTGTAAAAAATAGTCAGGCCGCATTCAAATCTCTACAAACTCTATAACAGTCCATAACTGTCGATCATCTCTAATGGAGATGGCACAACAGTTTAATATTCACATTTGTTGGGTGCCGAGCCATAGAGACATTCCAGGAAATTGTTACGGTAAATTTTACCGCAACAAAAACCAGCCTTTGGCTGTTTTCTTTTTCTAGTTGTGGCTGCAAAATATCGGCAAAGTTGAGGGCAACTATGGTCTCATCAACCACAGGTGTACCTAGCCTTTATTTTGCAAAAGCAACAAAAAGCAGGTGATCGAGTTCCAGAACGAGTTCTTTCGACAAGGTCGAAAATGCCGGCGGATGAGCCGAAGAAGTATGAGGTCAGGCGGACCCTTACTTTGAAAACAACAACAACAACGACAATAACAACAACATAGCTATTGTGTTTTAAAATTTCTAATTCTTAACGTAGATTCTCTTAACTATTTATGTACAAAATGGGTTTTTAACACCGCGTTTTAAAGTAGATTAATTTAACATTTGGTACGAAATTCACACCTCGAATCTCGCGCGTAATAATAGTAATAGGAAAATGCCTAGAAAAGACTTCTTCTCGATTTTTGTTTTTCCTTTAACTTTCTCGAAAAATAAGAATAGTTGGGAAGGGGTCTGAACTCACCATTATGTTTCGGCAAGTTTTGGAAACTCATCCAACAACTTGTCGAAACCGTGTTTGTGTGTGTGAAAGCAAAGTTTCGCTGAGAGTCAACAACGGTGGCTTTCCTGATGAGCGTAAAGCTTCCAGGAAGCCGCGATACCGTGACCGACAATCACGAAAACGGATGCTTGTGTTGGATGAATGTGTGTGTGACTGGAATGGTCGAGGGAGGAAGAAAGTAGATGGGAATTAGCTTGGAGGGCACTCTTGATAGAGCCTTACAAGCGAGAAGAATAAGTGAGAAGTTGAAAAAGAAAAAGTTCGAGTAATTTTTGTTTGAGGAGGAAGAAAAATTGAGAAGAAGGATAGGAAATCGGAAAGTCGAGGAAATCCAGAGAAAGAAAAAGGAAAATTCGAGGATCGAGGTGTGAGAATTGTGGGAAAAGAAGAAAATAGGAAGGGATTCAAAAGAAAAGATAAGTAGTGTATTTCTATTGTTCTTTGTTCTTTTTTTTTACGCGTCCGGTGTTAAGAACTCATTTTCTTTTACTATTTGCTTGTTTTATTTTTCCATTCGTTTGTAATTTTAATTTTTTTTGAAAACATTTTGGGTTTTAGTCCAGGGATCTTCAATCCCACGGTTTCCCAAATAAATAAATATTACATTTAAAACCAAACGTGCGTTGTGTCTTTGTTTATCGTTTCACTTATCATAAAGAGTTTTGGAATTTTCTTTTTCGGTTTTCAAAAAAATTCCTGGCGCCCATTTTTATTGCAACGTACCCCACTGTAGGTACTTGCAATAACTTATTTCCAAATTGTAACAATTTGATTGATTTAGAAATCAATCAACATTGTTATAATTTATAAACAAATTCTTCCAAAAGAACCCAGCCCAGCTGAGCAGCCGCGGTTACAGCTTCGTCAACGAGCTGTATTGTTGCACTTTTTTTGTATTCTCTTTTGTGTCGTGTTCGTACTCATTTGAGTGCGAGTTAATGTTAATAATTTTGTTGCGTGCGTCGTCGTCGTCGTCGCTACGCAGCCGTCGTCGATTAGTTTGTTTTTAGTTTAGTTTTGTTTTGATAATTTGTTTTAAATAATTATCAATAATTATTAATAATAAATAATATAGTATACCGCGGTAAACAAATTCATAAAAAAAAGTGTAACAAATTGGAGCCCAACGTGTGGGGCAAACAAAAGTGGAAGAATTTTCGTGGTCATTTCGTATCGTGTTTTTTTTATAAATTGTTTACTTTTAAATAGAACAATTAATTCCTCTGTGTTTTTTTTTATAGGTATTTCAATAAAGGTGTTTATTCGAGGTGATTTTTTTTGGAGGTGTTTTGTTCCTGCTAGGGGGAAAACAGAAAGGAAGAAATTGACTGTGGTTTTTTTTTTGATAAATTGGTCAAGGGAGTGCGTTTGGTTTCGTGCAAAATAGACAGGAATTTTTGTATACAATTTTCATCGAGGGAGTTTACAAAGCGAAAACAAAAATCGCAAGTATATTTTTTAATTTGTGCAGTGTTAACTCGTTTTTTATTATTATTGATATTTTGTGTGGTGTCTGTTCTGTTATTAGTTAAATTGTTTTTTCTTTTTTATTATTTATATTTAAATAATTTATTTCGGTCGACATTTTGTATTCTTAATTTTTTGTTGTTCTCTCTCTTTTTTGTGTGAGAGAGAGTTTTATCGCTAGCGATTTTCAATTTTCGAGTGACTAATTGATAGTTTTACTTTTGGAGTGTTTTTTCTTGAGTGTAAGTTAATCTGGCAATTTTTAAAGATTTTGAGTGAAAGTTAATTTTTAAATTTTCAAATAGTTGAGTGTAGTTAGTTTGAGTTGGTGTGACCATCCCAATTTTTTTTGATTACATTTAGAATTTGTTAGGAAATAATTTCGTATCCTTTTTTTATTTTTAACTTTTTTAATTAATAAAAATAAATCAATTCAATAATTAGAATTTTTAGTTTTAGGGTTACCAAGTATTTTTTTTTTAAATACTTTTTTTTATAAATAATTGTTTTGAAAGTTTTTTTGTTAAGTTAAAATGAATATTGGTAGGTTAGCACAGGACGAACTGGGCTACGAGATGAAGGTCAGAGGCTTAAAAGTAGGGACAGTGGAGGAAATGCGAAAGGCATTAAGATCATCGAGGTTACTCGTTAAGAGGAACTCGATGGAGGTTAGTTTAGTTTATCCCTTCACTTATGAAGAGGATGTTGAGGCAATAGGAGCTAAAATTGAGGAGATTAGGGTCCTTCTTAAAGTACCTCCGAAGAATCCAAAGTCTTCGGAGTATATTAAGATAGTGACAAAGATTGAGTGGTGTATAGGCAGGTTAGCTAGGACACCTTGTGAGGCCGAAGATGAAGAAGATGAAGTTAGTTCACTTCGGAACAAGGTTTTATGTTTATTAGGAGATCTCACTGGTGATAGTGAGAATAGTGATAAGGAAGAGGAAGTGGAAAAAGAAAAGACTCCACTTAAGACTCAAACCCAACTTCGGGTACAAGTTGGTCAGACTCCCTGTAGTGGACGGTCTGCGTTAGGTCCTACTACAGAGACGTTGGCTGAGCCAAGAGTTGGTGCCAGTAGTCCTGTAGTAGGGAACATTTCAGTTAGGGTTCCGTCAGAAAGTAGGCTGGATAGGGTCGATGGGTTTTCTGAACGAGTGGTCGTTCAGCCGAAACACATTGAACGTATTGGGAAGTGGGGGGTGAAGTTTACTGGTGACTCAGGTGGAGCATCAGTAAATTCATTCCTAGAAAGAGTGGAGGAACTTCGTTTGGCTAACGATGTTCCTGAAAACCACCTTTTTAAATCCGCTTCGGAGCTTTTGGCTGGTAGGGCGCTTATGTGGTTTAGGACGGTTAGGGAAGATTTAGAGGATTGGCAGGAACTCGTCAAGGAACTCAAAGCGGAGTTCCTTCCTGCGAATTACGATGATCTCCTGTTGGAGGAGATTAATCGGCGTTCGCAGGGAAAGGAGGAAACTTTCGGCGCGTATCTTACCACGATGAGGACATTGTTTCGAAGATTATCGGAACCTTTGTCAGAGGGAAGGATGCTTTCGATTTTGAGGAAAAACGTAGATCCATTTTACCAGGTGCAGATAGCTAGTGCCAAACCAAAGACGGTTAAGGAACTTGCTATCTTAGGTAGGGAGTTAGATACCCTGAAGGTTAATGTTGATAGCTTTACCCCGCCTTCTAGAGGCAAAAATTTGTTAGAACCGGAGTGCGGTTATCAACCTAGTTCGTCTGGACAACACCGATTAGCGGCTGTTGCTCCAGTATCTGATAATCCGTTTAGGCAGTCGGTTAGGTGTTACAAATGTAACAAGGAAGGGCATATCGCCTCGGAATGTAACGTTCAGAAACGTTGTTTCGGTTGTGGAGCGGTAGGAGTGTATCGTAGGGACTGTAGGAGGTGTTCGGGAAATGGGGATCGGGCCCTTGTGTCAGCAGGACAAGGAGTCCGTCGGCGTTAGGGAGGTCGTCTGCTGACGATCAGCGTGTAGGAGTTCAACTGAGTTTCACGTTAGCGGCAAATGGTAGGGACACTAGACCATATTTAGGAGTTAGGGTTTATGGAATCAAGTTTTTGGGGTTGCTTGATTCAGGAGCCTCCCGTACCATTGTGGGTGGTGACGGGTGGAAAATTTTTAAAGAGTTAGGGCTTAGGTTAGGAAAGAGTAGTGTTGGGTCAGTAGAGTTAGCAGATGGAGCAGGTGTAGGTGTAGCTGGGTCTGTTTCTCTACCAGTGGAGGTTGAGAACAAATCCTTTTTGATAGAATGTCTTGTCATTCCGAATCTTCCACACCAGTTGATCTTGGGTGCCGATTTTTGGGCACTATCGGGCATAGTCCCGGATTTGAGATCAGGGGTGTGGAATTTTTCGAACCAAGAGAGATTGGCTTCGATGACAGACATGGTAGCGATTAGGGAAAAATCGGATTTGAACGATTTTGAAAATAGGGAATTAGAACTAGAGTTAGGAGAACTTTTTAAATCAATGACCGAAGGTTTAGGGTGCACCAACTTAGTTGAGCACAAGATTAGGACGTCTGCAGAACCGATAAAACAACGATATTACCCTGTTTCGCCAGCGATTCAGAAACATATCGATCAGGAGCTCCAGGAGATGTTGGAAGCTGGAGTGATCGAGAAGTCGAAGAGTCCTTGGGCATCGCCGATTCTTCTGGTTAAGAAGAAAGATGGCAGTTATCGGTTCTGTGTTGACTATAGGAAATTGAATGAGGTTACAGATAGGGATGCTTATCCACTACCATTTATTTCAGCAATTTTAGACAAGCTTCGAAACGCGAAGTACTTGTCTTCTTTAGACATTAAGTCTGCTTATTGGCAGATTCCAATGGAAAAAGAATCGCGCAAGTACACAGCCTTTACCGTGCCAGGGCGTGGCCTGTTTCAATTTTGCAGGATGCCATTCGGTTTGCACAATTCCCCGGCAACTTGGCAAAGGTTTATTGACGACGTTTTAGGTCCTGACTTAGAACCGTTCGTCTTTGTGTACTTGGATGACATTATCATCGTCACCGATTCTTTCGATAGGCACCTAGAAATTTTAAAAGAAGTTTTTAAAAGGTTAGGAGAAGCAGGTTTAAAAGTAGGTAGGGAAAAGTGTAATTTTTGTAGGCCTTCTTTAAAATTTCTAGGTTATGTAGTTGATAGGAACGGGCTTCATGTTGACCCGGAAAAAGTGGAAAGCATGATTAGGATTCCTGCACCGAAAAATGTGAAGGAAATTAGGAGTTTTGTAGGGACAATTTCGTGGTACCGTAGGTTTGTACCAAATTTTGCAATTTTAGTTAGGCCTCTTACCGATCTCTTAAAGAAAGGCAAGAAATTTGAGTGGACACAAGAATGTGAGGAGAGTTTTAGGAAAGCCAAAGAGTGTTTGGTTACGGCACCGATTCTAACATGTCCGGATTTTTCAAGGCCGTTTGTTGTACAAACAGATGCGTCGGACTATGGTATCGGGGCCGTATTATCTCAGGAGTTTGAGGATGGCGAAAAAGCCATTTGTTATTTAAGTCGGTCATTGAATAGGAATGAAAGGAACTACTCTACGACCGAAAAGGAATGCTTGGCGGTCCTTTGGGCGATCGAAAAGTTGCGGCCGTATCTCGAAGGTGTTCGATTTACAGTCGTAACTGATCATCACTCTTTGGTCTGGCTAAGCAACCTTAAGGATCCGCAGGGTAGATTAGCTCGTTGGGCCATTCGGCTCCAACAGTTTGATTTCAAAATCATTCACAGAAAGGGCAAAGAACATGTCGTTCCTGATATGTTGTCGCGAGGAGTTCCAGAAGTAGCTGGTGTCTCTGAGGCGGATTCGGACCCTTGGGTGATTAAAATGAAATCACAGGTAGAAAAGAGCCCGTTAGAATACCCATCTTGGCGAGTTGAGAATGGGCGGCTCTATAAGCATGTTAGGTTGCACCATATAGTCGTTCATGATAATGGTGAAGAGTGGAAGTTAGTGTTAGGGAAAAATGATAGGTCGAGAATTCTTAACGAGTGCCATGATGCTCCGCTTTCAGGACACATGGGCGTTAAGAAAACGTTTGCTAGGATAGCAGAAAAATATTACTGGCCCAAAATGAGGAGTGATATTACGAGGTATGTTAGGAATTGTAAAATTTGCCAAAGCGTGAAACCGGTGAATGAAAAACCAGCTGGTCTAATGACCGAACGAGTCGGTAATTCCCAGCCGTGGGAAATGATTTGCGTGGACTTGGTGGGTCCATTACCAAAATCGTCGCGAGGGTTCGTGTATATTTTAACGGTCGTCGACTATTTCACTAAATTCCCCTTGTTGTTCGCGTTACGGTCCGCAACGGCCAAAGCGGTATGTCGGGAGTTGGAAGAAAACGTGTTTCTTCTTTTCGGGATTCCTAAGTGGATCGTCTGTGACAACGGTCCCCAGTTCCGTGGCAAGGAACTGAAAACGCTTAGCGAAGCGTACGGGTCACAACTTCGGTTTACGGCGAATTATCATCCGCAAGCGAATCCGGCGGAACGGATTAATCAAATTATTAAGACTACGCTCCGGGCGTATGTTTCGGAAAACCAGCGGAGTTGGGATTCGCAACTGGCAAAAGTGGCCTGTGCAATCCGAACTTCGCAACATGAGGTTTTAGGTGTGTCGCCATACTTCGCAAATTTCGGTAGGAACATGGTAACTAGTGGCCATGAAGTAGGAATTAGGGATAGCGGTAGGGACCAGGATAGAACGGAAATTGATAGGCAGTTTCGGAAACTGAGAGAGGACATAGCTAGGAAGTTGGAAGCAGCGGGAAAGAAGGCTGCTAAGACTTATAATTTACGTAGGAGGGACGCGCAATATCACACGGGTGATCTCGTTTGGCGTAGGAACTTCGCGCTGTCCGATGCAGCAAATTATTTCGCGGCGAAGTTGGCGACCAAATTTGTAGGACCATTCAAGGTCAGCAAGAGGATGTCACCTTGGACATACCTATTAATAGATGATCGCGGTAAGGAGCGAGGAACGTGGCATTGTAAAGATTTAAAACGGTTTGTTGATGTTTAAGTCAAGTCCCTTTTTGTAGTAGTATTTTTTTTTTGGTTTGTCATTGTAATTTTTGTTTAATTGATATGCCACACTAATGATTTTTTTTTTTCTTTTTCTTTTAAATGTAATGATGGTCCTTTGTTGTTGTTGTCTACCCCTGGCTGAGCCTTAAGAAATGGTTTGCTTTTCTCGAAAAGTAAACACATTTCTTGGGAGGTAAGGGTGGGATTTGTTACGGTAAATTTTACCGCAACAAAAACCAGCCTTTGGCTGTTTTCTTTTTCTAGTTGTGGCTGCAAAATATCGGCAAAGTTGAGGGCAACTATGGTCTCATCAACCACAGGTGTACCTAGCCTTTATTTTGCAAAAGCAACAAAAAGCAGGTGATCGAGTTCCAGAACGAGTTCTTTCGACAAGGTCGAAAATGCCGGCGGATGAGCCGAAGAAGTATGAGGTCAGGCGGACCCTTACTTTGAAAACAACAACAACAACGACAATAACAACAACATAGCTATTGTGTTTTAAAATTTCTAATTCTTAACGTAGATTCTCTTAACTATTTATGTACAAAATGGGTTTTTAACACCGCGTTTTAAAGTAGATTAATTTAACATTTGGTACGAAATTCACACCTCGAATCTCGCGCGTAATAATAGTAATAGGAAAATGCCTAGAAAAGACTTCTTCTCGATTTTTGTTTTTCCTTTAACTTTCTCGAAAAATAAGAATAGTTGGGAAGGGGTCTGAACTCACCATTATGTTTCGGCAAGTTTTGGAAACTCATCCAACAACTTGTCGAAACCGTGTTTGTGTGTGTGAAAGCAAAGTTTCGCTGAGAGTCAACAACGGTGGCTTTCCTGATGAGCGTAAAGCTTCCAGGAAGCCGCGATACCGTGACCGACAATCACGAAAACGGATGCTTGTGTTGGATGAATGTGTGTGTGACTGGAATGGTCGAGGGAGGAAGAAAGTAGATGGGAATTAGCTTGGAGGGCACTCTTGATAGAGCCTTACAAGCGAGAAGAATAAGTGAGAAGTTGAAAAAGAAAAAGTTCGAGTAATTTTTGTTTGAGGAGGAAGAAAAATTGAGAAGAAGGATAGGAAATCGGAAAGTCGAGGAAATCCAGAGAAAGAAAAAGGAAAATTCGAGGATCGAGGTGTGAGAATTGTGGGAAAAGAAGAAAATAGGAAGGGATTCAAAAGAAAAGATAAGTAGTGTATTTCTATTGTTCTTTGTTCTTTTTTTTTACGCGTCCGGTGTTAAGAACTCATTTTCTTTTACTATTTGCTTGTTTTATTTTTCCATTCGTTTGTAATTTTAATTTTTTTTGAAAACATTTTGGGTTTTAGTCCAGGGATCTTCAATCCCACGGTTTCCCAAATAAATAAATATTACATTTAAAACCAAACGTGCGTTGTGTCTTTGTTTATCGTTTCACTTATCATAAAGAGTTTTGGAATTTTCTTTTTCGGTTTTCAAAAAAATTCCTGGCGCCCATTTTTATTGCAACGTACCCCACTGTAGGTACTTGCAATAACTTATTTCCAAATTGTAACAATTTGATTGATTTAGAAATCAATCAACATTGTTATAATTTATAAACAAATTCTTCCAAAAGAACCCAGCCCAGCTGAGCAGCCGCGGTTACAGCTTCGTCAACGAGCTGTATTGTTGCACTTTTTTTGTATTCTCTTTTGTGTCGTGTTCGTACTCATTTGAGTGCGAGTTAATGTTAATAATTTTGTTGCGTGCGTCGTCGTCGTCGTCGCTACGCAGCCGTCGTCGATTAGTTTGTTTTTAGTTTAGTTTTGTTTTGATAATTTGTTTTAAATAATTATCAATAATTATTAATAATAAATAATATAGTATACCGCGGTAAACAAATTCATAAAAAAAAGTGTAACAAAATTGTGAGGCAGATGAACTCCCCAGAAATGGTGATGAAACTAGCTTAAACCTAGAAAGATAATCTACGTCTGCGGGACGTATGGCGCGGGGAAAAATTGTTCGTTCTGTTTTCAAGGTGGTTCAGATTTTTTATAAATTTTGCTCAAATTTTACTTCTTTTGTACTTAATTATTGATTAATTTTACTTAAAATAACCCAAATAATTAATTAAAATACAAAATAATGATGAAAAATCAATGGTCATCTTTAAACGCGCTTAATAAGTGCCATACGTCTCTGGAGACGTATGATTATCTTTCACGCACTAAAAAATATGATTATCTTTCTAGGGTTAAATATTAATAAAAGAAATGTAATAGAATTTGTAAAATCGTAGTACTAATTTAAAAAAAAAAAAACAAAACAATCAATCATGTAAACAAATATAAATGATTGAAAATCTTTAATTTAAACTAAATAAACTTAAACTAAACTAAAAAAAAACACTGTAAGACGCAAATGCGGTGCCTTTGTTGAAATGTCCACAAGGAAAAAATGAGGAAATTTCATAAGCATGTCAAGAAGCTAGACGTTACTATGAACCCTCCCTCCGCCCAACAATAACAACCGAATTTGAAGTACTCGGGGTGAATCTTTAAGTTTTGTATGTGAAATAAGCTAAACACTAACTAATTATTGAATAATTCTTTAAACAAAAATATATGTAGGTACCTATGTACATACATAAAATAAAGCCCATTACATACCAAAAAACTTTTAAAATATTTTTACAAAAATAGAATAAAACAGTTAAACCATTGACTTATGTCATGGTTAATAGGAAATAGAATAATGACAAAAAGTAGCCATTAAACCAATTAAATCTTTATTGTGTAGAAATGTATGTATATGGATATGTACAATGTACATTGTACATGCATTATACAAAAAAGAAGAAATACGACTCACATCAAATACAGTCACAAAAAGGGATGGAGCTATACCTAAGATGTAGCAGACACATGCGAACAAAAAGAAAACACAAACAAAACAGATAAACATGCGCACACCAAGTGCTGCACCAGATATATAGGTACAATTCGTGTCAAATGGATTGGGACAAGCTTTTTTCGCTTTTTGGGTTTTTTTGGAAAAACCCAAACGTGAAATGAATTAGTTATGTATACTAAGTTCATATCGCAAGCAAAAATGGATTAAGTTGATAAATACAAGTTTAATGGCGGTTTTTCCAAAGAAGGAACAGTACCTGTTTTTTTGGATACGGAAAAGATCTGAATTATCGTATTAGCGTGTTTTAAATCAAATAAAAGGATACTCTGATTGTTTGGGAGTTTAGTACGATTATTAATTTGATAGAATCAAGAAGTACGGGTAGAGGTAAGGGTCTAACCAAGGAGGAAATAGGCCAAATTCGAGCTTACCGGTATCTCGGCAAAACCATTCATTTTATAGCCAGCAAAATTAGAAGAAGTTCAAATGTTGTATGCAACTATCTCAAGGATCGAGAGAGGTATGGGAAAAACCACAAAGATAGAGTCAAGAAAGCCACATCATTTCAGAAAAAGCGGGAGATAGTGAGAGCTGCTTCAAATTCAAGGCTTCATTAGTAAATACAAGGCAGAAGCTGGGGTTAATGCTAGTAGATCGACTGTTGCTTGGGTGATACAGAAGGCAGACACTATACGATACCAACAAATGAAGAAAAAACCACCGTTGAATATTACACGCAAGAGCCAACGCCTTATCACCGTCGTCTTTTCCGATGCAAAAAAAATTAATTTGGACGGGCCTGATGGATATACATAGCTGCTATTTCCATGATTTAAGAAAGTAAGAATTCTATCTTGAAAAAGGCACAGCACAAGAAACGGTGTAATGATATGTGGAGCAATCACCTATTACGGGACCGTGGAGCTGGATTTTCAAAGCTCTAAAATTACGCAATCACTTACAAATCGATTCAGGAACGAGATTTTCCGCAGTTTTCTGAATTATTTGGTAGACAACGATGGATTTTCCAACAAGATAATGCACCAATACATACCACACGGACAACAAAAGCCTGGATTCAGTCCTGGTCCTGGGCCCAAATTTAGATCAATTATCTGACAGCACTCTATGAATCTATACACCACAGGTTACTTGAAGTAATTTAGAAATCAGAAGACAGCACCTATTACTAAAAATTATTTAAATCCATTCAATAAAACTAGTATTTACCTAAACCATAAGATTTGTTGTTATTATCTTTACTTTAAAGTGTCTTACAGGTAAATTTAGATCTTGTCCCTAACCATGTGAAAAAAGGTACTTTTTATGACCTGCTTTGGAAAACCCTCATAAAACTTGTATTTATCAATAATTAATCCAAAAACGTTTGCTTGCAATATAAACTTAATACATACCTCATTCATTCCACATTTGGGTTTTTTGAAAAAACCCTAACGGTTTATCGACAAATAAAAAAGCTTGTCCCTATCCATGTGACACGAAGTGTATTACATCTCAAATATAAAATTGTTAAGATTTATAGCGTTCGCAAAAGACTATCTCCGCTACGGTTAATCTGAAATAAACACACCACAACGCACAAGCACACCTCTAATCTATTGATTTCAAAGCAACACGTTAATAACGTGATTCTGCTAGATTTTGAAATAAATCAATTAAATTGCGGAAGTGTCTACTTTTTATGGTAATGGACCGCAATTTATTGGCTCGCAGTTTGAGCAACACCGTTAAGTGGTTTGGGGATGAAGGGTTAACTGCTAATGTTGAAGGTGCCTTCATCGAGCATTGGACGGTTCATTAGTAAATGCACAGAGGTTAAAGATTTATGTACTTGTAGATGAGCTTTGCATCAGTAAAGTTGTTTAGAAGCTGGAATACATGCTCATGATGCACGTTAATTTTTAAATATTTTTAAAGCAAATCTTACGATTTGTATAATCACATAATATTATTTATATGAGTACCGATATGGAATCACGGAAATCAGTTTGCATCGCTCAAAAGGTATCGTTTGCAGTAAAATGAAAGAAACAATAGGAAAGTCAAATATATGCCTATTTCTTTTCTCCAAGGACCAAGGAAGAATAGTTGACTATTTCTTTCTAACCTGTGAAGTATGTAATCACCACTGACATTAAGACATTTGGGTTTAACCACCAATATTTCTTTAAGTAAATAATTGAATAAAGTGGGTTTGCTCCTACCGTTTGTTGTTATGTGTTTTAATTAAAACTATAAAATCTTATACAAAGAAAGATCATTGATCAACAAACACATCTACAACGTGGAGAAAAAAATTAAATTAAAACGTGGGGCCATTATCAGTTTTCTGTAGAAACGTTCTGTTTGAGACTTATAGAACTTACAATTGATAACAACAATCGACATATAATTTTATTGTAAAATAGTAAATATTGCAGCCATCAACCGAAATAAAAACCATCCTATCCCTTAAATTAGACCAAATTACATATAAATGTCGGTTGATTTGGTTAACAAATATCAGGACATTGAATTTGTATATATGTAGATAATATTTAGCAAAATTGGGCAAGAGTACGATAACTCAGGCGACAAGATATTATAACGGATTTTTTAAGAACAGTTAAAAACAAGGATTTTTTACTACTATTCTATCTCCCCCCGTTTAGGCGGTAGGGGCAATTTAAAAAAATTATTATTTAAAATGAAAAAAAAAGTTAAACGGTATTACTTACAATTAGTATTATTTATATATGTATCGGGTGATTTTTTAAGAGCTTGAGAACTTTTTTTAAAAAAAAAACGCATAAAATTTGCAAAACCTCATCGATTCTTTATTTGAAACGTTAGATTGGTCCATGACATTTACTTTTTGAAGATAATTTCATTTAAATGGTGACCGCGGCTGCGTCTTAGGTGGTCCATTCGGAAAGTCCAATTTTGGGTAACTTTTTCGAGCATTTCGGCCGGAATAGCCCGAATTTCTTCGGAAATGTTGTCTTCCAAAGCTGGAATAGTTGCTGGCTTATTTGTGTAGACTTTAGACTTGACGTAGCCCCACAAAAAATAGTCTAAAGGCGTCAAATCGCATGATCTTGGTGGCCAACTTACCGGTCCATTCCTTGAGATGAATTGTTCTCCGAAGTTTTCCCTCAAAATGGCCATAGAATCGCGAGCTGTGTGGCATGTAGCGCCATCTTGTTGAAACCACATGTCAACCAAGTTCAGTTCTTCCATTTTTGGCAACAAAAAGTTTGTTAGCATTGAATGATAGCGATCGCCATTCACCGTAACGTTGCGTCCAACAGCATCTTTGAAAAAATACGGTCCAATGATTCCACCAGCAGCGTACAAACCACACCAAACAGTGCATTTTTCGGGATGCATGGGCAGTTCTTGAACGGCTTCTGGTTGCTCTTCACTCCAAATGCGGCAATTTTGCTTATTTACGTAGCCATTCAACCAGAAATGAGCCTCATCGCTGAAAAAAATTTGTCGATAAAAAAGCGGATTTTCTGCCAACTTTTCTAGGGCCCATTCACTGAAAATTCGACGTTGTGGCAGATCGTTCGGCTTCAGTTCTTGCACGAGCTGTATTTTATACGGTTTTACACCAAGATCTTTGCGTAAAATCTTCCATGTGGTCGAATAACACAAACCCAATTGCTGCGAACGGCGACGAATCGACATTTCACGGTCTTCAGCAACACTCTCAGAAACAGACGCAATATTCTCTTCTGTACGCACTGTACGCATTCGTGTGGTTGGTTTAATGTCCAATAAAGTAAACTGAGTGCGAAACTTGGTCACAATCGCATTAATTGTTTGCTCACTTGGTCGATTATGTAGACCATAAATCGGACGTAAAGCGCGAAACACATTTCGAACCGAACACTGATTTTGGTAATAAAATTCAATGATTTGCAAGCGTTGCTCGTTAGTAAGTCTATTCATGATGAAATGTCAAAGCATACTGAGCATCTTTCTCTTTGACACCATGTCTGAAATCCCGCGTGATCTGTCAAATACTAATGCATGAAAATCCTAACCTCAAAAAAATCACCCATTATATATATTTTTTTAAAGCAAACATTCTGTTCTATTAGCCAGTTTTTAAATCAAGTCAAAACCATGCGTAGTTAAAAAGTTAAAAAAAGGTTTAAAGTGTAGTTTTTCAATACTTCAAGATTATCTACTATTGTTTTTATTTTATAATTTTTTGCTCTTATTTGTTTTTGAACAAAAACTGAAAACTAGATGATTTTATGTATTTTAGTTTTTGAGAAAATTGAAAATAACCACAACTACTATTTTAATTTAATTATTTTTTTTTTTGCTTGAGTGGTCTTATTTTGATAGTAATAATGGTAGGTGGGTGTATGCAACAGTAAGGTGTGTCCGAGTTTGGGTGTATGCAACAGTGAGATGTGTATGCAACCCCCTGCTTGGGAACACTATAGGATTTGGGGTGGGTGCAAGATGGAGTGGGTGCAAGGTGGGGAGGGTGTAACGCGCGGTGGGTGAAAGATGGGGCGCATGCAAAGCTTCTTTTCCATTTAAATAAACTGGATTTACGAAAAATTAATTTTCCCTAGGTATATCTTAATCCATATTCGATTATTACTATCAAAATAAGACTACGTAAATACTCAAGCAAGGAAAAAGCAATGTAATTAAAATATTTTTGTTGCTAATTTTCATTTTTCTCAAGAACTAGAAAACATAATATCATCTAGTTTTTAGTTTTTGATCAAAAATAAATAAGAGCAATGAATTCTAAAAAAACAATAGTATAGATAATCTTAAAATTTTGAAAAATTACACTTTTAACCTTTTTTTTGCACAAATTTTGAGTTTAAAACAATTTTTTTCAAAAACTTTGCATAGTTTTGACTTGATTTAAAAACAAGCTTATAGACAAAAGTGTTGGCTTTTAACAAATGTATAAAACTTAGTTGTAAGTATATATGCTTGGCAAAATCCTCATTCAAACCCTCCAAGTGGGTGCCAGGCGGGCAATGATCACTACAGAAGTCCTGTGCGTTTTTGGCAGGATGGTGATTAGCTAAGGTTGAGTTGGGTAGCTGAATTGTTGTAACTCCTCAATAGTGCAACGTTCGGAAACCCAATTCAATCATAGTTTAGAGGTTCCTAATTTCAGTGGTGGTGTGAGCGTACTTGTACGAAAACCGTGCCGAAGAATGAAAGGCTGGGGGATAAACCAGCCATTAACGAGCTCTTTCGGATGCTGTGGCAAGGTCCGTCATATTTCTGCCTTACCCCGGTAAGCGGCTCTGCCGGGGCTGACCGTCTTTCCGCCCTACTCGTGGGAACAAAAATGAAACAAAACAAAACAACAAACAGAAAAATTCTAAAGAACAATAACAAAAATCGCGCCATGGCTGCCAATGCGGTCACATCCACTGGAAAGGCTGTCGAGCCTACTCAGAGGTGTGAACGTGTTGGCAACCCTGTGGTTGCCACTAGTAGCGGGAGTTCTTCTCCCTCTACTAGCCGCAACCTATACTTGAAGGAAGTACCCGTCAGTGGAACAGCTGTGACGCTCGGCTGTCCCAAGGGCGGTAATTCCACACCCCACCCCCTCCCCGCTCCTGCTAGGACGTCGCAAGCGACCCCAAGAAGGGACACCCCATCCGGAGAGACAAAATCTGCGACATGTGGAATTGTCTCAAAAGGTGAGGGCACACCCCGATTGGTATCGGCAGCGACGAATTCGGATGGTGGACCCACAACTGTGTCACACGGACATAGCTCTGGGTCGGCCAGCAAGAAGTCCAGGAAGTCACTAGCCAAACGAGACCAACGCAATGCTGAGAGGATTCTAGCCGCAGTCGGTGTCATACCGGCGGCGGAAAGAACCCCGGAGCAAACGCGAAAACTCGAGTGGGCTAGTGGCTTTCTTAGCAATATCACCAAACAGACCTGCAGCGACTCAACATCAAAGCGCAATAGGTCTTTCGAGGGCGACAAGCCCGAACCAAAAAGGCAGAAAGTGCATTCAAACAGCACAACAGCCTTCAATAAGGATCTTTCCTTTAGCGACGCGCTAAAAGGTAAGATCATAGCAGCGGTCATTGACAGGGGTCATGTGGATGGTAACATCTCTCATGATCAATGGGCAAGCGTCAAGGCTCACCTCGGTTTCAGATTTTTATCTGTCATCGAGGAGAATCCGGGACCTCTCCCAGACACAGCCGATGCAGGATGGTACCAAAATCGTATCAAACTCATCGCCTGTGGTGATCAGAGATCTTTCGATCTGTACAGGGCTGCTGTCAATGGCTTGCCAGAAGTCTGGCCGGGTGCCAAGCTCGAGGTTGTTACAAGGGAGGATATTCCTTGCCGGCCAAGAGCACGCATAATGGTCCCGGCTCTACACAACTGCCCGGATATGATCATGAAATTGATCAAAGCAAGTAATCCGAACCTGCCTACGCACGACTGGAAAGTCCCAAAGGTTGAGAAGGAGACGGTGGGTCACTATAGATCAGCTCTCGTGTTGATCAATAGGGAATCACTGGCTCCACTGGCCTCGACCAAAGGCGTGATTAGGTATGGTTTCGATGAAATCGTGATCCGTATCTACAAGAAAGACGAAGATTCGCTTAACACGCCCCCCACAGAAGCCCCTTCAGCGGAAGGAAACGCTTCACTACCACCAATAATGGAGGTCGATGAAATACCAAAAGTGGAACTATCGACCTCCACAGCCCCAAACAAGCCATCCGACGTGGAGGCAAAACTTACAGTCGACAGTAACTCCGACATGGAGACTGAAGACGCCACCTTAGGCATCACTCTGAGTGAGGAAGACCTACTTCATTCCTCCTCAGACGATGAAAACGCCGATAATACAGTGGTGGAGGTTAATCTGACTAATAGTAGCAATGCTGCGATTAGTACAGATTAATCTCCATCACGCCATCATGGCCGCAAATAACCTCATACTCCGACTGCATGCGAACAAGGATGACATCGTCTTGATACAGGAGCCGTGGGTCTCAAACTCCATCATCAGAGGCCTCCGGACTCCTGGTTATAAGCTACTGCATGCATCGGAGAAAGGTGAACCAAGGTCATGTATGTTAGTAAAAAATGACTTAAATGTATTTTTACTCCCCAATTACAGCGACAAGGACACAACCACCGCTGTCTTAACAACGGATAAAGCCACCTACTGGCTCATATCCTCCTATCTTGGCCACGACATCCCAATTCCAGGTGACACCTTGAGGAAGGCAATTGCGGACGCGCAGTCGAAAAAAGTTGGTCTCCTAATTGGTTCGGACGCTAACGCTCATCACACGGTATGGGGTAGCTCGGACATAAATGAGAGAGGTGAGTCCTTATTTGACTACTTACTAAGCACTAACCTACTCATAAGTAATATTGGTAATGAACCCACTTTTGTAACCAAGAATAGGAAAGAGGTACTTGATATTACACTTACCTCTGACTCGATCCACAATCTGATTTCAAACTGGCATGTCTCAAAAGAGAATTCCTTCTCTGACCACAAATACATTCAGTTTGAACTCAGAGATGTGGCAAACATATCTACGGGTTTTCGAAATTACCGTAATACAAACTGGGAACGATATAGGGAGGTACTAACACAATTACTTGATTACAACCTTCTTAAAAGCTCCTCCAGTAAAGATGAACTAGATCTTTCTGTGAATCATCTCACTGAAGCCTTCAATGAATCAATGAGAATTTCATGCCCTGTAACCATTTTAAAGGGAAAAAAGAAACCTCATTGGTGGCGTAAAGAACTAGAACCATTCAGAAAGAGTTGTCGCAAACTCTTCAATAGATCTAAATACACTAGATCTCCTTCTGACTGGGACTTATACAAACAAGCTCTAAAGCAATATAAAAAAGAATTAAGGAAGAGTAAGAGGTCTTCTTGGAGAAACTTCTGTGGCAAAATAGAAAATACTTCAGAAGCCTCAAGACTCAGAAAAATTCTCTCAAAAAGTCCAACAATACCCAGTGCTTTAAAGACAGATGCAGGCACATGGACTACCACAGATGAAGAATCTCTTAATCTGCTATTAGACACCCACTTTCCAGGTAGCTCTAACATACTTAACGACTTAACATCAGAGTCTCAAGCTTCTACAAGCGATTTAGTTGATCTAATAACGCGGGAAAAACTGCAATGGGCCATAGATAGCTTTGATCCATATAAATCTCCAGGACCAGACGGAATCATCCCGGCCGAACTACAAAAATGCTCAGACATGATCATTCCACCATTGGAAATCATTCTGACAAGCTGTTTAAGGCTGAGATATATTCCCAAAGCCTGGAGAATGGCAAAAGTAGTCTTTATTCCTAAAGCAGGGAAACCCTCCCACGTTAACCCTAAAGATCTACGACCAATCAGCCTATCATCCTTCCTTCTTAAAACCTTGGAAAGATTGATTGAAATTTACATCAGACATAACCTAAGACCATGTCTCATTTCCACAGCTCAACATGCTTACTCTAAGGGAAAATCAGTAGAAACAGCACTTCATTCGCTGGTTCGCAGTATTGAATACTCCCTCGAATACAAAGAATATAACCTAGTAGCTTTCCTAGATATTGAAGGAGCTTTCAACAACGTCAGTTACCAGGCGATCACGACAGCAATGGAAAAGCTGCAATTAAAGAAACCACTCATAGATTTTATTAGTCTCATGCTCAAAAGCAGGACAATAACTTCAAGCATGAGAAGCTTTACTACCACCAGATCGGTGCATCAAGGTACCCCCCAAGGAGGGGTCCTTTCGCCTCTCTTATGGAACATGGTAGTAAACGACCTTCTAACATCATTAGAAGCAGAGGGTTTCAGGGTGATTGCCTATGCTGACGACGTTGCAATATCTGTATCTGGAAAACACTCCCAAGTTCTCGCGGAACTCCTACAAAATGCCTTGAATAGGCTAACAAAATGGGCTAAGCAATGTGGCCTGGACGTCAATCCACATAAAACAGAACTAGTACTCTTTTCAAGAAGGTACAAAATTCCTCAGCTCAGCCCACCCAAGATTAAAGGAATACCATTAAGGTTTTCCGACCAAGCTAAATATTTAGGCCTCATTTTAGACAAAAAACTAAATTGGAAGGCAAATATTGATGAAAGAGTAAAAAAGGCTACTGTAGCGCTTTTTACTTGTAAAAAGGCCATAGGATCAAAATGGGGCTTCTCCCCAAAAATAACCCACTGGCTATACACTTCGGTAATTAGACCGATACTCACTTATGGAGTTGTCGTATGGTGGACCGCACTGGACAAGATGGTAAATCTAAATAAGTTCATCAAGGTCCAGCGGTCAGCAGGTATGTGCATCACAGGAGCACTTCGCTCAACACCAACTGCAGCCCTGGATGTGCTTTTAAACCTAACACCTCTTGACATCTTCTCCAAAATGGTGGCAGCCAACTCATGTGTGAGGCTTAGAGCCACCTCTCAATGGAACAGTAACAATACTGGACATACTATCATTCTAGACAATTTCAGATCTATCCCAGATCGCTTAGACTATACCACCCCTAAAATGGTATTCGGTAAAAACTTCCATGTGTCCATCCCTTCAAGATCCTCCTGGGAAGAAGAGAGACCCCTGGAAGACAATGCGATACACTTCTATACAGACGGTTCAAAGACCGATTACGGAGTTGGAAGTGGTATCTATTCGGAACAACTGAATCTAAGTCTATCATATAGACTTCCCAATCAATGTAGTGTATTCCAGGCAGAAGTAATGGCGATTAAAGAGGCACTATCCTGGCTCAGAGAAAACGTTATATCTTGCAAGGATATACGAATCTTCTCGGACAGCCAGGCTGCTCTTAAATCTCTCGCGTCTGTCTCCACAAACTCACAAGTAGTCCACGATTGTCGATCATCTCTGAATGAGATGACAGAACAGTTTAATATTCACCTCATTTGGGTGCCGGGCCACAGAGACATTCCGGGAAATTGTAAAGCCGATGAGCTCGCCAAAAACGGAACACTTCTGCCAAATGTTAGACAAAAACATAACATAGGAACACCACTTGCTACATGCAAATATCTTCTCAAACAATATGCTCTAGAAGCAACAAATGCTAGATGGTCACAGAGTACCACCTGCCTAGCAACCAAGCATATATGGCCAAGCATAGATTTAAATCGGTCAAAAGGCTTGATATCCCTGAGCAGACAAAATATAAGCTCTACAATTGGAGTAATAACAGGACACTGCCTCATAGGAAGACATGCTCTGAGGCTAGGGGTCTACACAAATGACTTTTGTAGAAGCTGCATGGACGAGGAGGAAGAGGAAACAGTCCAACACCTTCTATGTACATGTCCAGCACTCTCCATTAGAAGGAATAACTTTCTTGGCAATCCCTTCTTCGACAATACCAGTGAACTGGCAACGATTGACACAAAGTGTCTCTCTAACTTTATTAAAAGCACAAAATGGTTTGTTTAATTTTCATTACTCCCCCATGAGTAACCTCATTAGTGGTATCACAATGGACCCTTGCGGTCTAAGTGAGTCGATGACATCTGGACAGCCACTCCAACCTAACCTAACCTAGTTGTAAGTATTACCAAATTTTTTAACTTAACTTTTTTAGCCTGAGTTATAGTATCTACTCTCCCCCAAAATTGATTGTTAAAAACAAGCTTATAGACAAAAGTGTTGGCTTTTAACAAATGTATAAAACTTAGTTGTAAGTATTACCAAATTTTTTAACTTAACTTTTTTCCCCTGAGTTATAGTACTCTCCCCCAAAATTGATGTCTTGAACTTCAACAAGAAAAAGTTCTTGCGATATTGTCATAGGTACATAATTCTATTTATAAAAATTCAAAGCATTCTTTTCAAGACTAAGAAGACCGGCTCAATCTTTTGCACTCTTAAATTTCGATATATTGGTAAAAATAAAGGTTCTCTGATGGGATTTTTAATCTTTATATGACTTTAATTTGAGTTGATAACTACCTAATAAAATGACTTTGAATCCACGGTATCATGATGGCTGGTTATGAATATGTACAAATGAAAATGCAGTTACTTCTTCAGTTTTTTTTTGTTATTAATTGTGAATAGAAATTTATGAAGTATGGGTTTTGTTTTTGATTTAATCATTACTACTGTCAAAATGTACAATATAATTTGTATATTTAAATCAGAATGTTTAAGAGTTGTAATTTACTATACTCTGGTTCTCTACGAACTGTTGCGCCACTTAATTTAATTTGGTCAAAATCAGTTATAACGACATCGCTTATAACAACATATCGGTTATTGCAAACTAATTTTTAGGTCCCGGCAGAAATTTAATACAAATGCAAATTGTACTATCATAATATCGCTTTTGACGATATCGCCTATTAGGAATGATTGGTAATAACGAAAAATATAAAATGGAAAATACTAAATATATCGTTCCTAAATAATTACAAAAAATAAAGGCAATATAAATTTCGTAAATTAAACGATAATTTCTCAACTGCAGTATTTTTCTTTTTTAAAGCAACTCATTTTTATACTCGTATCACATCATTAGGTAAAGAGAATTTGTCTTTTTTACTATTGAAGAAAAAATTGAATTATTTGAAAGCTGAAAATCAAGGAACAGGTTTCGTTGAACCTCAATGAAACAAATTAATTACAATCTTGAAAAAATAAAAAAATATTTTCTTATTTCTTAATAAAGAACAAAAAGTTGAAAATTGGTTACACCGAAACATCGGATAAAACGAACAAGTTCTCAAGTCCAATGGAGTTTGTTATAACCGATTTTGATTGTACTTTAAAACGAGAACATTACTATAGTTGGTAACATGTCGTTATCCTGACCCGATTTTGGTCATGCGTAATGCTAATAACGGGATAGCGAAGTACCAAACAATGCTTTTAATTGGTACTTCAACGGGCTATGAAAATGTTTATTTATTTTATTATTTTTATGACAACTCCAAAAAGGTAAGACCTAACAAAGAGATATTGGTATTTAGATTGGAACGTTTGGTGACTGTCTGTGTCTGACTATTTCATACGTTGCTTATACTAATGAAAATTCGCGAATGTCGTCTATAAATGTGTGGCAACAGTTGTTGACTGGCGACAATATTCTCAACTTACTTTATATCGAAGTGAGCGTTTTTATTTGCTTTTGTGCCCCCAAAAAGGGAGTTTAGTCCGGATAACCTGTAAGGGTCCGGCCACGCAATGAGCGACGAGCGACTGAACGACCGAGCGACGAGCGACTGAGCGACCGAGCGACGCAAAAAAATTAGAACACATGAGATCGTATGGAAGCGGCCACATAAACCCTAAGCGACTGAGCGATTTATTAAGCGACAGAGCGACGTCGCTCTGTAATCAAATCTGTTAATTTTTTAATCGATCGCTGAGCGACGTAGAAAAAAGATGTGTACAATAAACACTGAAAGTTTAATTTCAGCTGTCCAAAAGCTGTTCGATTTTTCTCAAAATTTTACCAGATGTTGAAAACGTTATTCTTCGTTATAAAAAATTGTTTTGGAGATAAAATCATTTTTTGTTCGTAAAATTTTCGAGGTGACACATTTTTTTTCAGTTTTTTTTTTTGATTTAAAAAAAACCGTTTATTGAAAAATTTTCCAAAAATGTATTGGTTTGGTGTCACGTTACAATAAATAATACAAAATTGATTTCAAGGCTTAACCAAAGTGTTCACCTTTTTTAAATTGCTATGGTAAAAAAACCACCCACGCAATTTTCTTGAGAGCCCTTTCTGCATTATTATCTGTATAACAAAATTTATTTGAAGTCGATATCTCTACTATTTCTTGAGCTATGGACGACGAAAAAAATGTCGCGAACGTATGAACGTACAAACGCACGTACACACACAGACATATCTCTTAAAATCTTTTATTTAGACTCTAGGGACCTTGAAACGTCGACAAATGTCAACATTTTTAATTCGACAAATCCGACCGATTACAATAACTTTCTATGGGAATATAAAAATGTCACGATAAAGGGTGGGAAAAGTTGGACAAATTTGTAATTGTTTTGTTAAGTTTTTATTTATTTAATCTTTAATTACAAATAGTGTTTTTTGTTCAAAAGATGGTACTGACATACGACAATATTGCAAAATCGATCTGGAAATCTGCGAAGATTCAGAAATAAATGATGAAATTCACCATAATTTTCCCTTTCACGATTTATGGGGTGTACACCAAATCTACGGAAACTCGATCTTATTACAGATCTATTTTTTCCAACTTATCGCTCAGCGACGTGTCGTTTAGTAAATGGCCACCCATCGCTCAGATTGGTCGCTCAGCGACTCGTCGCTCGGTCGCTCAGTCGCTCGTCGCTTATTGCGTGGCCGGGCCCTAAAGCGGCCCTGGCAAAGGGCCAGCCCATACGACTGTTCGTATTTTGTTTTTAACTTAACATTTCTGTGTACAATCGAAAATCCAAAAATAGTATTAAAGTGTATCGCCTATCCTTTGTTTTTATTTTTTTTGTATTAACAGTTTCTTTAGTTAAAAAGTTGAAAAACTTACCTCCATTCGTTTCATTGCTTTTTAGAATGAACTATTTTTGGCTTAGGTGGAAAATAACTTCACAAATCAAAACTGAAGTTATATATCACTCATTGAAGTTGTTTTTTAGATCCACACAAATTAAGGTATTCATTTTAATCTACACTAATATTATAAAGAGGAAAGATTTGTATTTTTGTATGCAACGAATAAACTCAAAAAGTACTGGACCGATTTTAATAATTCTTTTTTCATTAGAAAGCTACATTATCACTGAGTATAATAGGCTATATTTAGTACTAGATTACTATATAAATCTTTAGAAATTCCTATTAAAACCAACCGAAGGTGTAAAAAAATTTATCGCATACGCTGCGAAGAGTATTAATGATAGGACAAAAAATGATTGACAATACTATAGAATATAACATTAAAAATAGGTACACCTGTTGTGCTTTTAAGAAATTTAAGCCCTCCCAATATGTGTAATGGTACAAGACTATTGATCAAAGAATTAACAGATAATGTGATTGTAGCAACTATCATTACGGGTCCCGCGGCCGGCCAGCTCGCACATGTTCCGCGGATCCCGATGATACCAACTGATTTGCCCATTTCTTTTAAAAGGTTACAGTTCCCTTTAAAAATATCCTTTGCCCTAACAATAAATAAATTCCACTGACAAACTTTTTCCATAGTTGGTATCGACTTAAGGAAAGAGTGCTTTTCCCACGGGCAATTGTAAGTGCCACTTTCTCGAGTAGGATCTCCTGAAAATCAATACGTTTTGTTGCCACCTAAAAATACCACAGCCAACGTAGTGTACAGGGATGCTTTAAGATAAGCATAAAATTTGTTCTAATTTAGTGATTCATGGTCGTTTTAATTAGCAAGCTTATAACTTAAGTATCTGTACCTATTTATGTCTACCCGTGCGAAGCCGGGACAGGTCGGTAGTATTACATAATTTAGCAGTCGCCATCATTATATGTAAGAAAAGTAAAGATTTTGTCTTACCACTTTTTCTAAAATGTTGTTCGCGCCAATCAGTCAATGGTTCGCACTTACCTGCAAATAAATAAATTAATGAACAATAGTTATATAAAAAACGTTACATAAAAAACTCAAAAAACCTATTTTAACACCATCACGAATTAAATTGTCTTCATAATCTTGGCAATGAAAAACAACAAAAATACTTGCTTTAAACGGAGATTAGAAATCAATTTCTTCCGTTTTATTCCTTAATAAACCAAGAAGTAAAAATGAAAATTTAAAACGATTTTAACGATTAAAATTTGAATTTTATCAATGGTAATTAAACCATTTTATCAATGGTAATTTCTTAACTTTTACAGCGCGAATTCTCTAAGCATCGCTTATCACGTTTGGACAAAGCGTTGTTGATTTATTAGCACTATTGTCACAATTGTATACGAATTAAGTTTATGTCGTATATTATCACTGTTGGGACAAATTTCTATTAAATGAATAAGTATATTCTTGCTATGGAAGTAAACAATACAGATGACATATTATTGACAAATCCGAAAAGAACCCTTTTTTACTGTCAAAAAAAATACCCAACCTAATTCTTAACTTACTTTATTCTAAATGTACATATATACATATGTATGTCTTAATATAATTGTTAAACGAAAACAACTAATGTAAATGCCAGTCTTTGTTTGATAGCCAATCCGCGCGCATCGTTATACTTGCTCGAGATATTTTCTCTTGTCTTATTTCTAACTACTGTTGAATATTTTGATCAATCGGAAACGTCTACGGGACCCATTTTCTTCTGATAAGAATTCCCCAACTGTAAAAATTAGCCGACGTAAAAAAGTGAAAATAATCCGGGTAGCTCCCAAAATAATTTATCTTCTTTTCTGATCTTTCTGATTTATCCGATAGTGAAGAATTAATGACTGAGCATGCACATCCTGTACTTGAAGTACCCACAAATACTGAACTGCCTCCTATTCACTTGATAGCAAAAAAATAGCATCTTTGTCACTCAATGCATGAATGATAACGGCACAGCCAAATTTGATTGCAAAAACACATCAATTGGTTGCGCGATTAATCTATACACTGAATCTGAGTTATATAAAATTAAATATGCCCTTCGCGAAAAGGAACTCCAATTTTTCACACATAATGGTTAAAACCTGAAACCTGAAATTAATAAAAGCATTAAAATGAATGAACTAAGACAAGCTAAGTTTGTTACCATTTGGGACATTTATCGAAATAACCAACACTTCGTGCCTCAGTGTCATCAATGTTCAATGTTTGGGCATGGCTCTTCCTTTTGTAATGAAACAAAGCATGCTCTGAATCACATAATTCACAAGAATGCACTAACAGAGAAAAGCATGTTTTAAATGTAACTACTGTTAGTGGCAGTGGCATCACTGTCACTTATATCTTCGACTGCCAACTTTCAAGATACAAACTTCAATGTCATACCAATACCAAACTTAAGATACAAAATCCAAGCCATACCAATACTAACTGCAAAAAACAAGAAGAAACGAAAAATTCAAATTTCATGCAAACGTATTTCAGCAGCCATCGAGAGAAGACCAACTAACCCAAGCATTGCGAAGAAATATTAAAAGAAATGTATAGTTTCTCATAAAATTTCTACTTTAAATAAAAATAATTCGAAACTGACAAATTTAACTTGATTCTTTGTTTTTTAATAAGCAACACGTTGTTCCAATAATAAGGAAGAACAACAATTCTACAAATTTCTTTTACATTAATAAGTAAAAGATAAAGATGTCTGCTGACGAAACTCCATTAATAAGGAGAAGTAAACGACTAGAGGGTCGTAGAATCGCCAACGCCAAAGAAGATGATAGATGCAAATTATGCGACCTAGACAACACGCAAGAAATGGTTCAGTGCGACGAATGTTTACAATGGAACCATTTCAATTGCGTCAACGTGACTGCGGCCATTGAAGAAGAAGATTGGAGCTGCGCAAATTTTGTATTTTAAATCCTCCGGGATTTTTTTAAAAAAGATTTTAAAATAAAACGCTAGATTAAAATTTTAAACAAGTATTTTATTTATTAATTTGAGCATCGGATCCCTTACCACTGGTGGGTGGAAATCTTCTGCTATACGTAGGAGTGTCAAGATGGAACTGAACTTGATGCCAGGAAAAACCCTGCTTATTTATACTATTTTGATATTCTTAATTTCTTCTTACAGACTATAAATATGCGTGTATTGGTACACATGCATTATCATCATATTTTATGATGATTCAATTTTATTGTAATTTGATCGTTGACGATTTTTGTTTACATTAGTTTGATTTTTGATCGTTGACGATTTTTGTTTACATTAGTTTGATTTTATATTTATGTTTGGATATTCTGTATCTGTGGAAGATTCTTTGTTCGATATTCTTTGTTTACATTACTTTTAATATTTTATGTCTATTCACATAAATTATGTTTAACGAAATATGCTTGGTGGGCATTTAATATTTAATGGTATTTTTATTAAGCGATATGGAATACGCTTGGTATTTGCGATTTAGAAACTGAGCCGGAGGTTCGAGAAGATTTTGGAAAAAAAAATTGAGAGAGAAAAACTTTGACAAGTTGAAAAGAAATTGAAGTGTTTTAAATAATAAAGTAGTAGAAAAGGTGAAAATTTTTGGAGAAGAAAATAAAGTGAAAATTGGAGGAAAGGAGGAAAAAAAAAAGGATTGCAAAATCATTAGGAGAGGGAAGTTGGCAGAATATCAATAAAAGCTAAGTATTTGATTTGGTTTTTTTGAAGAGTAGAATTCTTTCATTTGTGCGTTATAAGTATTACTATTGAGAATTGTTTATACATCGTTTGGGCTTTCGTTTCGAAAAAAAAGGTAATTCCGAGAAAGCGGAACTCGCGACCCGTGCGTAAAAATTGTCTTTGTCCAGTCGGGACGAAAGTTAACGGTCCATCTTCGGTGTTATACACCAATTCCTTGTCTTTAAAAATTAAGAAAAGATCTTGGGTTTTAATCCTACTCGTAAGGTTTCCCAAGCAAAACTTAAAACAATTAAAAATATTTCTACCGATTTAAAACATATTTTTTTAATTTGTTCACAAATTGTCTTATTTGGTTCCGCTCCAAAAGGTTTGTAATTTCCTTTTACAAAAAAAATTACTGGCGCCCATATTGTTTCTTTTAATTTTTCTTATATATTTCAAGAACACCCTATTCATCGTCTTTAATCGAATTAATTTGATAAGACTTAAATCGTTCCCATTAATCAAACTTACCGTGTTCCCAAATCAAATAATCAAACCCACCCCAAAACTGAGCTATCGGGCGACAGCACTGCTTTTGCTGTCTGTGCGAAAATTAACAAACAAACCTATTCGCGTCTGACAGTTGTTTATTATTTTAATATCAAATAGGTACTATTCGTGCGCGCCGGCTACCTATTTGATTAAATTTTAATTCGATTGCGATTTTAATAAATATTGAGTTTTGTTTTCTTATTGAGTTTGCGGACAAGTACTCCGCCATCGTTTTATACTTCATAACTTAAAGTTCATCCTAAATTCGGGTTTGTTAAATTTTCCCCCCTTTGATTTTTGTTTCTCCTGGAACAATTTTTTGTATAGAATTATAAGTATAATACAAATTATAACAATTACAAATATATTTACACCAAAGTGAATAAAGGATTGGTCAGAAACTTTTTCTACTATTTCTTTAATATTTTCAATGTTTGTTATATTATAATCTTCAATTTTTAAGTTAATATCTGTTAAATTATAATTATCTTCCACATAAATATTTATATTTATATTTATATTTTTTTGTTAACATATTCCTTTTCGTTTATCTTGATTTCACAGTTTTCAAAATTTATTAATACATTTCTTTTTATTGGAATAACTTTTCTTTCATCACAAGAACTTTGTATTTTAGAGTTGCTATTTATAACAATTAGTATTCCATTTTGAAGTTCTTTTACAATATTTTTTTTTTCATTCTTTCTTTTAAGACAATTATTTTTATTTATACAATTAGTATAGGTTTTAAGATGTTTTAATTCTTTATTTTCAAGATATTTATAAAAAGTATCATTTATTTTTATAATATTTTCATCATCTATTTCTAATTCAATATTTACCTCGTTGGGAATAGACGTTATAAGATATTTATCAAAACTATAAATTTGATCTGGTATTTGAATTATAAAAATTAAAAGATCATTATCATATTCACTTATAGAGAGTTTAATGTTTTTTAGTTTGAACAAATCAATATCATAATATTCTATTTCTTCCGCCGTTAATAAACTATTTGTCATTATCTGTAATCTACTTGCTAAAATGATATTTTGTATTTTTTCAACGATTTTTTTCATTTTGTCAACTCTTCTAGTATACTCTAGAATTATAATTCTTTTTTCTAATTGTTTAAATTTCTCTTCAGAACCGGAATATTTTTTTATTTTTGTATCAATTAATTTTTTTAATGTTTTTATTTCCTGTTGAAGTTGATTATTTATATCTACCTGTTTATTATTATTAATTATTAACTCGTGATTATTTACGGTTAGTGTTTTTAATCTGTTTTCTATTTCTATTTTGTCCTCATCATCCATAGTTCCGAATAAAAAGTTTAAGACTCTCCCTCCTATGTTAATAAGACTTCTTGTTTTTCGAATATGGGGTTTATGACCTTTAATGCTTTTTAGTTCTTCTTCAATTAAATTTAGTTCTATGTGTGTTGTAATTATAATATCTTCTGAAGATTTCACTATAAAATTCTTTTGTTCTAACCACTGTTTGTTTGTTTTTGTTAATAACACTTTTATTTCCGTTAAATTAATTATATGCATTATAAAATTAAATTCATTTACTATGTTTACTTCGTCATATTTCATTACCGCTTAACCATTATTGTTTATTACTTCTTCAATAATTAATTTGCTGCTTATTAAGCCAATAATAGTGAATAATAACACGAGACTTTTCATTTTTGTACGTCCTCTTCTATCTGTATTTGACACTAAACTAAAACTCTTCTCTGGGTTTTTCTGTTCATTTGGCTAGCTTTGATTAAATTGTCTTGATTTATCTGCTTACTCTTTCTTTCCTTTTGGATATTTTTCGTGTGTTGATCTTCGAGTTTATTGTATTTGTATCTTGGTGCTGTTTTATGACGTTCTGTTCTAGAATTTTTAACAAACCCTTCCGTTCTATTTTCACTATATTCCTCTCTATTAGTATTTAATCTATCGATTATTTTTTGTTTGTTTTTGATCATTAGATCATAAAGTTTATTTTTATCTACATTGCCTTTCTGTATATCATATGGTTTTTGCTTCGTAGTAGAATGTATCGAAGTATTATAAAAGAGATTAGCTTTGTGAACAGCTACTCGAATTTCATGTATACTAGGGTTCGTTTTTCCGTTTAGGATTGCTCTTATTTTTTCAGCTAATGTTCTATGAAAGACTTCAATGTCTGAATTCCCAGTATGACTGTTTGGTTTAGTAAAATGTACTTCTATGTCAAGGTCTTCTAATAATTTAATAATTCTTGGAAAGTTAAATTCATTATCCATAATGAATCTTTTTGATTTACCATTTGTGGCTAATAGTTGTTAAAATGTTTCTTCTAAGGTTTCATGAGAAACGTTTGGAACGTATGTAGCTGTGGTTAGCTTACTAAATTTGTCAATGGAAGTTAAGTATTTTGTTTTATTAATACAATAAATGTCTATATGAACTATGTATCTCATTAATGTCTTTTGGAGTTTCTGTTAAATGAAATTTTTCTTTAATTGGTCGGCTATCATACTTAGATTGTTTGCAAATATTGCAACTATTGATTACGTCATTTATTAATTCTTTTAATTTCTTGAAATAGATTTTTGTTCTAAGTCCGTTATAATTTTCTTCAATGCCTGCATGACCTGTTTCTTTTTCATGATACAATTTTATCTGTTTAATGGCTTCTTCTTCTGTCTCTAAGTCTTTAGCAAAATGTTCACATTTATAAAATTGTATTCTTGTTCCAAATAACTCTATCAATTTTTGTTGAAGAATATTATATTCACTGTCTGTTAATTCAGTATAAATTCCTGTACTAACTTGTTCTATTAACGGTATTATTAAATCATTAAAATTATCTTTATATAATTCATTTATTCCAATATGTATTCTTTTATATTTAGGGCTTTTATTCAATCCATTTCCTGCTTTTAAAGTAATTTGTTGCTTAAAAATATTCACTGCACTATCTTTTATTGGAAAATGATCATTCATTTCTTCATGTTGTGAATGTACTGTAGGCCTGACTGAATCCTGCTCTAACATGTGAATTTCTTGCGTGTCTTTAATTTCTCTACTCAAAAAATCTGCTACAGTATTACATGTACCTTTTAAATATTTGATTTGCATATCGTATTCTCCTAATTGGAGAATCCATCTTTGTAATCTGGGTGAAATATCTCTGCCTAAATTTTTTGTTTGTAGCCATTTTAATGGTTGGTGGTATGTTTTAAGATCAAAGCGTCTGCCATATAAATACGGTCGTAAGTATTTTACTGACCAAACTATAGCGAGTAATTCTTTTTCTGTTGTACTGTAGTTTCTTTCATGTTCATTGAGAGTTCTACTTATAAATGTTATTGGATGCCCTTTCTGTGTTAGCACTGCTCCAATGGCATAATTGGATGCATCGGTCGTTAAGACGAATTTTTCATTAAAATCAGGATATGCAAGTACTGGTCCCGTTTGAAGCGCATTTTTTAATTCTTGATGTGCTTTAATATAATTTATATCGTTTTTATCAATTTTTGTATCTTTCTTTAAATATTTGGTAATGGATTGTGCAATTTTTGCATAGTCTTTAATAAATTTCCTGTAATATCCTGTTATTCCTAAGAATGATTTGATTTCTTTAGCTGTACAAGGAAGTTGTATTTTTTCTATAGCTTCTATTTTATCTATATTGGGTTTCACACCTTTGTCTGTAATTGTATGCCCTAAGAACTTTGTTTCTCTTTTAAGAAAATCACATTTATCTACCTGTACTTTAAGGTTATATTTGTTTAAACGTTGAAAAACTAATCGAAGATTTACCATATGTTCCTGTAATGAAGTACTAAAAATTAATATATCATCAAGATATACTACACAGATTTTATTTATTAAATCTTCTAAAACCTCATTCATCATTCTTTGAAAAGTGGCTGGTGCATTTTTCAGACCAAATGGCATTCTTAACCATTCATAATGTCCGTATGGAGTTGAAAAAGCTGTTTTTTCAGAATCAAGGGGATTCATTTTTATTTGATGAAAACCTTTTGCAAGGTCAAGGGTTGAAAAATATTGAGCTCGTCCTAATTTATCTAATATTTCATCGATATTAGGTATAGGATGCTTAAATTCGATTGTTTTTTCATTTAATTTTCTATAATCGACTACCATTCGCCATTTTTGTTCACCTGAATTATCTATTTTCTTTGGGACTACCCCAATAGGTGCATTATAAGGGGAAACACTTTTTCGTATTATACCTTGTTGTAATAAATCATTAACTTGCCATCCAATTTCTCTATCGTGGATTTTAGGGTATCTATATATGTATTTTACTGAATATGGGACTATCATGCTCAGTCCTAATGCTATGCATAGTTTGTGTTGTTGAAGTAAGTTTATCACCTTCTTGATAAAAAACATATTTATTTTTATCAATAAATTGTTTTTAATTCCTGTTTCTTAATAATTTAAATTCTTATCTATTAATTGGCTCATTTGCGTTGAGTTGCAATATTCTAGAGTTTGAATTTCTTCATATTCGTATGTTCATACTTTTAATTTCTCTCTTTTCGCTGTCATAATTCTCAAAGTATGTTTTTCTGTTATTTATTTCAATATATCCATCTTTTAAATACAATGTCGCTCCTATAGGTTTTAATAAATTTTGACCTATGATTCCTACAAATTTATTATTTCGTATTCTCATCAACTTCCATGCCATGGTAGCTTCATTTTCATTGAATTCTATCGGTACTTCAGTTATGATCTCAAATTTTATAATATTTTCATGATTGAGCGATTTAATTTTGATTGGAACTTTCATTAAAGTTCTCGGAATTTCTATCAGTTGTGACTCATCAAGTATACTTGTTGTTGAGCCAATATCTATAAGAATATTAATTTTTTTATTATTTATTGTAACTTTTATTATGGGAAGTGATTCTTCTTCCCGGCTATGGTAAAATTTACCTCTTCATTTTTTTATTTCCGTATTATTTACATCCATAGGTTCTGGCCTTGGATTCCTATTAGTATTATTATAGTTATTATTCCTATACTGTCCTGAATTGAATGATCTTTGATTATTATTATTAAAATTTGCCTGATGGTTATTTCTATTAAATCCGAATCTAAAATTATTTGGATTTGCGTTTCCAAATATTCTATGATTATTTTGTCTAACTTGTTCTGAGGATATTCTATCATGCTGCGGCCTAAAATTGTTATTGAAATTATTTTGTCTAAATAAGTTGGGATGCAAATTATTTCTAAAAGGATTCCGATTTAGATTTTGATTAAAATTATTTTGATTTGATTTTGGTATATTTTGATATTTAATTTGTTCATTGATTTGTCTTATCATATTATTACTCTCTAACAGGTCAAAAGCCTCCATAATATTATTTGGTTGGCTTGCAATCACTATTGCCTTTTGACTGGGTGACAATGTATTTTTAAATGATTCTAAAGCTATACATTCATTATTTTTCTGAGTATAAACATTATCGGGTTCTAGTTGAGTTTTTGTTTGTAACTCTTGCAACAAATTGTCAATTTTATTATAATTCCTGATTGTGTCGTTCTCATTGACACTATTTATTTCTGTCACTAATTTAAGATAAGATTTTTTAATGCCAAATTGTCTTACCAGTTGTACTTTTTATACTTTTTACTATTTATTGCTCTCAAAGCCTCGCCTTGAATTTTCTGATGCACCACAAAAACTGCTTGTTCCATGTAAGTTGGATCCTGGATTCTCTCACGTAAATACTCCATCGATGATATAAAAAGAGCCAGATTGTCTGATGATCCTTTAAATGGGTTAATCATCCTTAATTCTTTTAAATAGAATTTTTGCTGTTCTGCCCAAACTGCATGTTGAACTGGATCCATCGGAGCTTGTGCTCTTGCTTGAGCTTGAATTTCGGCTAATTGCCCTTGCTGATTTGCAAGTGAAGCCTGTTGAGCTTGATGTTCTGCGGCGTTCATTTTGTTTATAGTTTCTTCTTGTATTTTAAAAATTCTTTCCCATAGTTTCCAGAAGTTTTTCATTCACTTACATATGTATCGGGTGATTTTTTTGAGGTTAGGATTTTCATGCATTAGTGTTTGACAGATCACGCGGGATTTCAGACATGGTGTCAAAGAGAAAGATGCTCAGTATGCTTTGACATTTCATCATGAATAGACTTACTAACGAGCAACGCTTGCAAATCATTGAATTTTATTACCAAAATCAGTGTTCAGTTCGAAATGTGTTTCGCGCTTTACGCAAATTTTATGCGTTTTTTTTTTTAAAAAAAGTTCTCAAGCTCTTAAAAAATCACCCATTATATTAAACAATGTCCTCTTATCAATGGAGGACAATAAATACATAATGGGTGATTTTTTAAGAGCTTGAGAACTTTTTTAAAAAAAAAAAACGCATAAAATTTGCGTAAAGCGCGAAACACATTTCGAACCGAACACTGATTTTGGTAATAAAATTCAATGATTTGCAAGCGTTGCTCGTTAGTAAGTCTATTCATGATGAAATGTCAAAGCATACTGAGCATCTTTCTCTTTGACACCATGTCTGAAATCCCGCGTGATCTGTCAAATACTAATGCATGAAAATCCTAACCTCAAAAAAATCACCCGATATATTTTCTTTAAAAGTTATTATTTTTTTTTGCATGCACTTTTTAATTTATTTCTTTTTTTTTCACCTGCTTGTCTTTTGCATAGACACTTTGTCTTTTTCGTAGACACTATGTTAATGTTTTGTTTACTTATCTCTCTATGAGAATGCGTGTATTAAAAAAAAATTATGAACACTTAAGTATACAAATAATTTTGTTTTTCTGGTACGAAATTGTTTTGTCCATTAAAACACTTCAGTGTTATTAATTTTCACAAAACACAATTTAATTTCGATCGTTGAATAATGTTTTAGATAATGTACGTTGTACTTTAATCCGCACAAAATTCTACCGGTTAAAAAACTTTTTTTTTATTTTCTTTTCGGTCCGATCACTGAATCTCATCTATTCATTAATTTTCATTTAACTCCTTAGTGAGATCCTACCGACTGCCCCAATTTTGTATTTTAAATCCTCCGGGATTTTTTTAAAAAGATTTTAAAATAAAACGCTAGATTAAAATTTTAAACAAGTATTTTATTTATTAATTTGAGCATCGGATCCCTTACCACTGGTGGGGGGAAATCTTCTGCTATACGTAGGAGTGTCAAGATGGAACTGAACTTACTGCCAGAAAAAACCCTGCTTATTTATACTATTTTGATATTCTTAATTTCTTCTTACAGACTATAAATATGTGTGTATTGGTACACATGCATTATCATCATATTTTATGATGATTCAATTTTATTGTAATTTGATCGTTGACGATTTTTGTTTACATTAGTTTGATTTTTGATCGTTGACGATTTTTGTTTACATTAGTTTGATTTTATATTTATGTTTGGATATTCTGTATCTGTGGAAGATTCTTTGTTCGATATTCTTTGTTTACATTACTTTTAATATTTTATGTCTATTCACATAAATTATGTTCAACGAAATATGCTTGGTGGGCATTTAATATTTAATGGTATTTTTATCAAGCGATATGGAATACGCTTGGTATGGTTTGGTTGTTATTATTGGGAAGCAATTCTATAACTCGCGCAATGTCTAAACCAAAAAAAGGCAGATTCAGAATCCGTACGTTCCAAGAAGACGTCATCAACAAATCGCCGACAAATAGAATGACAGATCCTCGAAGAAGCTAGAGAACTAGAGAAGAAAAGAGATGAAGAATATCTAAGAAAGAAATTGGATTTGCTCGTAAATGGAAGTCAAAAAAGTGCGTGCTCCTTACAGTGAATACAATGAAAAGAGTACAAATAACAACACAAATAAATCAACATCTGGGCATCCATATTCCTGCCGCCACCATGCCACTCAACCCTGGCCCATCAACATCACTTCATCAAGCAAATCCAAGAAATCAACAGCAAGAGTCCGCCCAACCCGATAATGTTCAATTGGCAAACAGATATTCAATGTCAAGGGATTTGCCGAATTTTTATGGCAGCCCTGAAGAGTGGCCACTTTTCATCAGTACTTACGATTGAAGTACACGGCACTGTGGTTTTAGTAATGAAGAAAACCTCTTGAGACTGCAAAAATGTTTAAAAGGACAGGTCCTTGAAACAATGCGCGGCAGATTGATGTTGCCATCTAATGTTCCTAACATCATACAAACAATGCGAATCATGTATGGGCGTCCAAAGGTCATAATAAAGTCGCTTTTGCAGAAGATCCAAATTCAGCCAAGAATCCAAACCGAAAAAGTCGAGACCATTGTATCGTATTCCCTGGCTGTACAAAATCTGATTTCGGCAATAGAAGCCTGTGACCTTCAGGAGTATTTGCACAATGCAGAGCTCCTGGACGATCTTGTGAGCAAACTGCCGACACCGCTGATGTTAGATTGGGCGAAAGCAATTGAAGGAATGACATCATACAACCTATTGGACTTTGACGAATGGCTGTTCAGGTTAATAGATAACATATGTAAAGTCAGTCCTGCTATATCATTCAATCAAGATGCGAGAACACCTATGCGCAAGAAAGAAAAAGCCTACATCAATGCACACTCCGAAGATGTAAAGACACAAATGTCCGACAAGAGACGCTGTAAAATTTGCTCTCAGGATTGTTGCGGAGTTGATCTATGCAAGAGATTCAAGAATATGAGCCTTAACGACAAATGGAATGCAATAAAACAAAACAGACTTTGCCGTACATGCCTGAAATCTCATCCGCAATCTCGATGCAGACTGAATACTTTGTGCGGTGTGAAGGGTTGCATTTATAGACATCATCCTTTGTTACACAAGAACACGAGTGACACAGTGGTTACAGGAACATCAACAATTGCAGTGCAAACGACAGAAACAAGTCAAGCTCCCGCTATAGATGACGTTAATTTCAACTGTAACACGCACAGATCAACTCAGAATATAAAATACCGCGTTGTTCCTGTTGTTCTTCATGCTGAACAGAAGCACATTGCAACATTTGCCTTTCTGGACGACGGATCGTCACTTACTATGATGGAAGACTCTGTTATTTCAAGGCTTCTTTCAAAATTTTGTTAAAGATGATCAGAATCACAGTGTAGCACTATGACTGATGTATACTCACAGTGTAGCACTATGGGTATAAGTATCTTGTAAAAAAAATGTCAAAGATCTAGGTGAAACACCAAGATCTTTTGAATTAATCGATTGAAGCAAAGTCGAGAGTTCAGTTAAGTGACTGACCATAAATTTTATTCAACAATTAATATTTATAGGTAAAAAAAGCTTAGTCTACATATTTACAATCAATAACAAATAATCGAAAATAACAAACAAAGAAAAATAATGAAAATAAAAAGAAGCGTGTGAGGAATTATGTTACAAAGGTATTTAGAATTTAATTTGGGTTAACAACCCTTTTGCTGACTGTGCAGAAGGCGTCGCAGTCAGTTGTATGAATGTATGCTATTACTAATTAAAATTAATATGAGAATGAAGTTACTTTAATTTGAATTTAAACAGACTCCTTGGCAAAAGAATTGGATCTCAAAGGCATCAATCAACCGCTCTTTTTAAAGTGGACAGGCAACACCCACCGAAACAAAAATGAATCAAGAATAGTATCCGTCGAAGTTCCTGGAAGGGACCACACAGATAAAATATTTAAAATACCAATCATCAGGACAGTGAAATCTCTTAACTTGCCACAACAATCCTTGGATGTCGAAGAACTCAGCGCTAAGTACCCTTATCTGCGCGGGTACCCAATTCAATCCTACGAGAAGGATATTCCACGCTTGTCGGTCTGGATAATTTGAAGCTAGCAATTCCTCTGAAGGTGGTAGAAGGCGGCGAAGGAGATCCAGTTGCAACAAAGACAAGACTTGGTTGGGTAGCACATGGACCATCATCAGTAACAGGCAATAACACAGGTGAGTCCTTTCATTCTAACTACCATGAGTGTGAATGCGCAACTGCCAAGCTGAGTGACGGCGACGACACCCTTCATAACATGATGAAAGATTACTTCTCTCTGGATCGTCTTGGGGTTGGGGAACCAAAGGGGCTGCTAAGGTCGTAAGATGACGAACGCGCCTGCAAGATGCTTGAAAGTCTTACGATCAGAAACGGTTGTCGATTCACAACAGGCCTTTTATTGAAGTATGAAAACATTAAACTGCCAGAGAGCTTCCAAATGGCCCTAAAACGACACCACTGCTTTGCACAAAAATTGAAACGCAACCCAGACTTGGGCAATAAAATAAAAAATCAGATCAAAGAATATGAAAATAAGAGATACATAAGAAAATTGTCTAAAAACGAACTTGAACATCAATTTCCTCGAACTTGGTGCCTTCCAATATTTGTTGTTACAAATCAAAATAAACCGGGCAAGACTCGGATAGTCTGGGATGTTGCTGCCGAAGTCAATGGCGTGTCACTCAACTCTGTACTGTTAAAAGGACCTGATCAACTTGTTTGCCTACTCTCAGTCCTATATCGTTTTCGAGAGAGGCGCGTCGCCATATGTGCGGGCATTTGAGAAATGTTCCACCAGATTTAAATGCGAGCAGACGATTAGCACGCCGAACGATTTTTCTAGAGCAATGACTTACATGCCACTCCAGATGTTTATGTGATGCAGGTACTGACGTTTGTTGGGCGCAGTTTGTTAAGAATAAAAATGCACTCGAATTTTCCGAACAATATCCAAGAGCAGTCGATTCCATCCTTCGCAGCAATTATGTTGACGATCTTCTTGATAGCGTAGACTCAGAAGAAGAAGCCATTAAGCTGGGTAAAGAAGTCAAATACATACAACAAAACGGTGGTTTCGAAATTCGAAATTGGATCTCAAATTCAACGAAGGTCATGGAGGCTCTGGGAGAGCAACCGCCAGCATCCAGAAGAAGCCTGGACATCAACCCTGAGTACCTCCGAAAATGTTTTAGGCATGTGGTGGTGTATTCAAACAGACACATTTACATTCTCAGTTTCAAAGAAGGCGTCAATGATAGAGCTTCTGTCAGAAGACTTCGAACCGACCAAGCGGCAAATACTTCGCGTCCTAATGAGCATTTTTGATCCCTTAGGCCTGATTGGTAATTCATTAATTTATATCAAAATTTTAATGCAAGAGATCTGGCGTTCCAAACTGAGCTGGGATGAGAAGATTGAAGGGAAACTATGCGAGAAGTGGCGCGTTTGGGTCATTCACTTAAAAAACATTGACCGAATACATATTCCCAGATGCTATTTAAAGCAAATCATGTATGGTGAGCACGACACATGCCAGCTACATATTTTTGTTGACGTGAGCATCAATGCATTTGCCGCTGTAGCCTTCATCCGAGTAACAAAAGGTAACCTTATTGAATGCAGAATAATTTCATCAAAAACTCTGGTTGCGCCTCTGCGATTAACTTCCATACCAAGGCTAGAACTCGATGCCGCAAGGCTCGGTGTACGATTAGCGAACAGCATCAAGAAGTATCACACCATCAAGTTTTCAGAAGAGTTTTACTGGTCGGACTCCAAAACAGTTCTCTCGTGGATTCAGTCTGATCATCGCAATTATAAGCAATACGTCGGATTCAGAGTCAGCGAGATACTGGATACAACCGAAACTCATCAGTGGCGCTATATACCTTCAAAGGACAACGTAGCAGACGACACCACGAAATGGGAAAAAATCCCCGACTTTGATATGAATCCGCGATGGTTTGTAGGCCCACCATTTCTGATGCAAGACGAAAACAATTGGCCACTCAATTTGTCAAGAGCTGAAAGCATCACTTTTGTTCCATCATACTGTACACAATCAAGCACTAATAGACTCCAAACGTTTTTCAAACTGGCAAAAATTAGTAAGAGCTCAAGCATACATTTCCCGATTTATATATAATACCAGAGCTATCAAGAAGAAAGTTCCTAAACGAAACCAAGAGTACATCACACATGAAGAATATGTTGAATAAGAAAGAGCACTCTATCTTCAAGCCCAGCTGGATTCGTTTCGTGATGAGATAAGTATTCTAAAAAACAACCTTGATCTTCCGTTAGCCCAGCATAAATCTTTGGACAAATCCAGCTTTATTCGTAAGATGTCTCCGTTCATAGATCAAGATGGACTCCTACGACTTCGTGGTAGAATTGATGCAGTGTCTGGAGTCTCTTATGATGCAAAAAATCCAATAATCCTCCCTAAAGACTCATACATCACGTTCCTGATTAGCAAGTCATTTCACGAGAAATATCATCATCATAACAACGAAACCGTAGTCAATGAGATCCGATAAAAATTTTCCATTGTTTTCCATTGCGAACATTAGAACAGCTGTAAAACAGGTACGTAAAAAATGTCAATTATTCAAAAATTTAAGTGCTTCACCGAAACCCCAAGAAATGGGAGTCCTACCAGAAGCCAGGCTTGCACCGTTCACCAGGCCATTCACCTTCATTGGCATCGATTATTTCGGCCCGATGTACACCACTGTCGGTCGACATACTGAAAAGCGATGGGGTGTATTGATAACTTGCATGCCCACCCGTGCAGTTCATTTGGAAATTGCCATAGCCTTACATCTGACTCCTGTATACTAGCGATTAAACGTTTCATTGCTCGTAGAGGTGTTCCCAAGGAAATCCGATGTGATAATGGAACAAACTTCCATGGAGCTGAAAAGGAACTAAAAGAATCCTATAATGAATTACAATCCGATATGGCCAAAAGGTTATCAACCTCCCAAACGCGATGGATTTACAATCCCCCAGCATCCCCCCATATGGATGGCAGTTGGGAGCGACTAGTCCGCTCCATAAAAAAAGACGTTATATCAAATCATGCCAAGTCCAAACCCAACTGACGAATTGCTGCACAGCATGCTACTGGAGGTCGAACGGGTAGTTAATTCTCGCCTCTTAACTTATATTGCACTCGAAGATGCGAATGATGAAATCCTAACGCCGAATCATTTTTTGTTACGCTCATCCAACGGTGAAAAGACAGATAGTATTCCTACCAACGATAATACGCTCTTACGAAGAAACTGGATGAAAGCCCAGCAATACGCGAATATATTTTGGAGAAAGTGGCTACATGAATATCTGCCGACGCTAACTCGACAATCAAAGTGGTTTACACCGACAAAGCCTATTGCTGTTGGAGACATAGTCATAGTTACAGACGAATCAAACCACCGCAACTTATGGCCAAAGGGACGGGTTATAGATGTCAAGCCCGGAAAAGACGGACAAGTTCGGAGAGCAACGGTACAAACTGCGTCAGGGATATATGAACGACCGGCTGTGAAACTGGCAGTCCTCCATATTTTTTCGGGATATACCGACCTGATGATCTGTAGGTCAGCATACCGGGGGGAGTGTTAGTGGCAGTGGCATCACTGTAACTTATATCTTCCACTGCCAACTTTCAAGATACAAACTTCAATGTCATATCAATACCAAACTTAAGATACAAAATCCAAGCCATACCAATACCAACTGCAAAAACAAGAAGAAACGAAAAATTCAAATTTCATGCAAACGTTTTCAGCAGGAGAAGACCAACTAACCCAAGAATTGCGAAGAAATATTAAAAGAAATTTGTAGTTTCTCATAAAATTTCTACTTTAAATAAAAATAATTCGAAACTGACAAATTTAACTTGATTCTTTGTTTTTTAATAAGCAACACGTTGTTCCAATAATAAGGAAAAACAACATTAACTGAAATACAAAATCGACTCAAAGCCAAGAACCGGAGAAGACGATTGGGATCAGAACATGTCATTCATGATCCACTTCCAAGCAAACACACCAGCTTTAGCCTCAACACCTCTGAGTTTCCTCGCTTAGTTCAGAAAAAAAACAACATTCAAACAACACTCGTCCCGTGTTTGCACCGCGAAGCCTTCCAACAACACTCACCAGTAGCAGTTTACAGATGACAACATCACCATGACCGCCAAACCAAAACAAGAGTTTATTTAGTTTTGATGAACTTATTTCTCTTAAAAATGAAAGTAAATTATCTTTATGTTGAACAAGATCAATTTAACGTCATAGTTCATCTTAGCATTAAATATCTTCATACTAACAATGACCAAACAATTAAAAATGCTTTTGTGGAATGCTATAAGTTAAATAAACAAAGAAAAAGAATACTTTAATTTTCTAAATGAAAACAACATTGATATCGCAGTGATTACCGAAACCTGGCTTAAGCCAAATATCAGTATATATTATAACAGAAACTACTATTGTTAAAGATTAACAGAGAAGGGGAGGTGTATGCATTTTCATAACCAAGTCTGTGAAACATAAATTAATTCCAATTAGTAAAACTTATTTGATAGAAACACTATAAATTGAAGTTAAATGTAGCCCCACAAAAGTATTCAAAATTAAGGCAGCTTATTTTCCTGGCGGAAGTAGAGTAACTAATGAAAAGAAACGAAAATTTAAGTCTGACATCTTGAGGTTTATAAGAACTAACGAAAATTAAACGGCACGTAAACGATTCATTTTCTGACTCTTCTCAACCTTCTACCTTTACGTTAGAGGAAATTGATGATAAAAATAATACATTTGAATGTTCCATTAATGAGGGGGATAAGGCGGCTGTCCCTTTGCCCTCTGCTTCCCATAAAAACAAAAGCGAAATTTCATTGCTAACAAATGACGTACGAAGGACGATAACATTTGGAAAGTTAATTCGTAGACGTTATCAAAGGTAATAAAGACTGGAATCGAATGTTATCCCAAATTGACAAACCTGACCAACAAATATGGATACTTTTGAAGATTTTTAAGAAAAAAATAATAGAATCCCATACCTCGATGTAATGGCCAAATTCTTCATACAAATCAAGAGAGGCCTACTTAATTCGGTAAATGTTTCCTGTCTAGTCACTCAATAATAGATGGCTTTAGTGACATTCCATCCAAACAAATAGTACAAAACAGTATTAACTCTATTAATCTATCTTCAATACAATTAAATAATATACAAACATATACCAATATCTCTTGTTAGAGACACCATTGCTTCTATTCGCATAAAAAAAACTGCTGGTAATGATAAATTTTCAAACAGGGTCCTTAAAAACATACCAAAAATTGCTTTCAGTATTTACATCCCTATTTGAAAGCTGTCTTCGACACGGATATTTTCCAAGGAGTGGAAGATTGCTGAGATAATTCCCATAGCTAAACCTACTCAACCATTGACACAGGCATTTAGTTATCGCCCAATAAGTTAACTAAGCTGTTTAGGCAAACTTTTTGAAAAAATTATATTTTTATGATGAATGAATTTGTAGAATCAAACAGTCTTGTTCCAATCGAACAGTTTGGTTTTAGGAGGAACTAAAAAGAATCACAAGTATAGTAAAGTTAGGTATGGTTTCGTTTGACATTCAAAAGGCATTTGACAGTGTTTGGCATGTTTGGCCTGCTTCATAAACTATTTACTCAAAATTTCCTACTTACGTTCTTAAAATTATTCAAAGCTCTCTTACGGATAAGCTTTTTTATGTCAAAACTTTGGCTGATTCATCACCTCTGCACCATAAAAGTAGGCGTTCCACAAGGTTCAACCCTATCGCCCCTTTTATATAACTTATATATTAGTAATTTTCCAAGAAATGAACACTGTGAAAATGCTTTCTTTGCTGATGACACAGCTATATTCTGTAGTTCTAACGACTGTCAAATTATATTAATAAATTTACAAAATGCATTATTTAATATCGAAAAGTTTTTTCACAGGTGGAAGATCAAAATAAACCCATCGAAATCTCAAGCAATATTTTTCACGAAAGAGGCCTCAATATAATCTGTCAATCTGCAACACTCCAATTGAATGGACAACAACAATTAAATACCTTGGTATCACTCTCGATAAGACGCTAACATTTTCAAATCATATTACAAAGGTAATAGAATACTTTTTTATAAAGTCGTTATACTACCTTCGTTAGTATATGCTTTTTCTTGCTGGTATAAATGTTCTCAATGACACCTGAAAAAAATTCAAATTTGTCAAAACAAAACTTTAAAAAGAATTATGCATCTTCCCTGGCATTTTTCCACACTAGCATTGCATGACATTACTAAACAAGTCTAAAATTACAACAATTTCAAATAAATTTGAGAACAAATTTAAGTTAGATTTAAAGATTCATAGTTTTAAGTTTTTTTTTGACGTTATTGAGTTTTTTTTCGCAATTCTTCTCATAATAATTACCACTTTCATAAGAATATTCTATATTTTAAAATCTTTAGTTGCTAAGAATTATTGTATTATATTTATATGTTATAAATATTCTACAATCACAGATAATAATTTTATACAGATGTCTCATCCCTGCAGGAAAAAATGAAAATTTTGTTTCCTTAACAGACAAGAGCTTTTAAAAATAAAGCTGAGAAAGCTCTTTTTGCCTTGCATATTTTTTTTTTCTTTTTAGAAACTTTCTTCTTCTCTTTTGTCATTTTGTTTGCCAATGAATACAAAAACAAAGTTCGGTCAATTGGAAACAAATGTAAACAACCCTATTTTTTACAAGGAAGTATATGGGAGTTGATGTAGGTTATGTCTGTATCTTGTTTTTGTATGCGCGTTTTGGTGCGTAAAAGAAGAAAGGGGTGATAATTTTTGTTTATTTTTTTGTGAATGTTAGATTGTTAGGTAAGGAGAATAGAAGAAGTTGCTTGTGTATTGATATATGAAAATTGTGTGGGCAAGTAGGGACAAGTAAATGTGCACATGACTTGGTTTCTGTGTTTTCGGTGTGGGTCCGATTTGTCGAATTGAAAATTTTGACATTTCTCGACGTTTCAAGGTCCCTAGAGTCGAAATAAAAGATGTTTAGAAAGATGTCTGTGCGTGCCTGTGTACGTACGTCGTCCATAGCTCAAGAATTTTAAGAAAAATCAAGTTAACGGTTTCCTTACAAAATATAAAAACATTATCTACTAAAACTTAGTAAAAATTTACTTTCGACTCAAATATGTTTACAAAAATTAAAAATATTGGCTTCAAACTAATTTTATCTCACAGAAAAGATTGTTTTCGATATTCAACAATTTTTTTATAAGAATCCAACAGTCCGTTTTTTCATAAAAAAAAATCTACGCAACATGGGTAAAAAATGATGGTCGGTTCTCGATATCTCGTGAACGATAGAAGATATTGACTTCAAATTAATTTAATTCATCCAATTTGTATTTGTTTATATAAGAAATAAAAACTTTTACGAAATGCTACTTAAATTGGTAAAAATTGATTTTCGACTCAAATATCTTTTCAAAACCTTGAGATATTGGCCTTAAACTAATTTTATCTTTTAAAACATATTGTTGTCAACATTCAGTAAAGTTTTGAAAAAAAATCGAATTGACAGTTTTTGTACAAAAAATTAAAAACCTAAAAAAAATTAAACAAAAGTTGGTAAAAATTGTTTTTCGAAGTTAATATCTTTTCAAAAATTTGAGATTATGGCTTTAAACTAATTTTATCTTATAAAATATATTGTTTTCAATATTCAGAAAAATTTTGAGAAAAATGGAATTGACAATTTTTTTTACAAAATATAAAAAAAACCTAAAAAAAAAATAATAAAAGTTAATAAAAATTGACCTTTCGACTCAAATATATTTTCAAAACGTTGAGATATTGGATTTAAACTAGTTTTATCTTTCAAAAAATATTGTTGTAAACATTCAGTAAAATTTAAAAAGAATCGAATTGACAGTTTTTTTTTATAAAAAATAAAAAATAAAAACCTTAAAACACATTACTAACATTACTAACAAATCACAACAACAAACACATAACAGGCCCCCGAAGAAATCAACGAGCGCATCAAAGGGTTTTATGTATTTCGATGGGGGTGATAAAATGCAACAACAAATAACGTACATTACCGCGAACAAGTACCGAGCACAACAAAGGGTTGAATGTGCAACAACAAACATACGTTTGTTCCGATACAGGTCAATGATATTTTTTAGAAAAGCAACAAAAACCACATTGGTTGTGACTGAAAACTATGAATAAAGAAAATATGAACGATAGAAATTTTTTTTACCGAATAACGGGAATTTTGACCGACATTTAGGTACCCTTTTTTCTATTTGACTAAATCTTTTTCTTTTTGGTAATTGATTTGTTTGAGATTCATTATCAATTTAAAAAGCGTTCAGATCGGTTGTGAAAACTTATTTCCATTGTGTATGTTAAATTTATAAAAAAACTGTATTTTTT